>OMNW01035144.1:43852-54558 GCA_900303245.1 Selene dorsalis | reverse complement strand
TCTAATAACATACAGGTAAACACTACAGCTCATCTCATAGGCCTACTCAAAGGCTTTATTTTGCTTTTAGGTGATGTCATTAAACAAATACGTAAGGAAAACACATGAGCCATATATTCCCTACATGTGTGTATGATAGCTACAGATGTAAACCAATGCTTTATATAGGCTATGGTTTTTGAATGTGTATGTAACCTCTTCTTTAAAGAATATATTTAAGAGTAAATTGACAAAGCTTTGGTGGAGATTCGAGTGAGAACAATTCAAAATTTTGGGGAAAAAAGTACTAAAGGCAGTAAAAAGTTATTTACAGATTTATTTATATTTTTAAAGGAGTGTAAATTATTCTTTGTGTGGCGTCCAGCATCAACAAATGACACTGTAAGTCAGTCAATATACCAAAAGGTGGCAGCAAAGTTGTAGGAGTATGACATCATCACTGAAAGATAACTTCACCTCCAATTGCCAGCATGTACATTGTTATATATTTGAAGTATTTAACAGCTTTAGAGAAAAAAACCTGGAGCGATTACATGCAGTATTACTATAATTTGAATTGAAAATTAGCCCATTTCATTGCATCCATAGTAAGTTTGGAGTTAGGTCAGATTCACAGAGAAGATCCAGTAAGGCTAATTAGATTTTTTTTTTTTTTAAAGAAAAAAAAGGCAGCCTTGAAAAATATGTCCATATTTTACAGTTTACTATACCATTTTATAGACTCATCATACTGTCCCACAGCTGCCCATTTGAGCCAATGAACTTCCTTCTGTCTAACTGCACTTCACAGACGTTATCTGAGATTTAAGCAGGTCACTGGGAGCAGGAAGCAATAACTGACATATCTCTAGAGTGGCTGTAAAGAAAATGGCTAATGGGTTTAGATAATGATTTACTCCTGCAGACAAGTCATTTGGTCTTACTGGAAAGTTTCTGAGTGCGTGTGAGGGTGTCATTTAGTGAAGTATGCAAATGAAGTTGAAATACAGTAGAAAGCAGGTGCTGACCTATTTCAATGAGAAAATCTGCTTGTGCTTATTTACGCTGTAAATAAGCGTTGAAATAAGTGTTGAAATGATGATAAAAACAAAGCAGCAGAGATGACGCACAAATCAGATCATGGAGCTGGCAGATCTAGTGGCTGGCAGTGAACTCGTGAACTCCAGTTTCCTCTGACTGTCCTTGTCTATTTTCTCCTGAGGGACAGAGGCAGACATACCAGCAGGTGGGTGCACCACACACACACACACACAGTGTATTTAAACTCTCACACAGATAAGGATACATGCACACTCCGTGTCAAAGTTTCCATTCTAAACATAAATAAACCTTCTGCACCATACACAACCATACACAGTCAGTTGTATGAGGTCTGTTATGACACCCCAGCTGCTCTTGTCCACATGTTGTACAACATCACATGATGTTCACTGAATATTTCAGTACTGCGCACACAGCGTCTGATGGATCACCAGAAACAATCCCAGCTACTCATTCACCAACAAATCAATCGGCTGAACGATAGTGACCCCAAAAAAAATTGGTGTCCATGCACTGACCTGAGGTAGTCAGGTAGATGGGAGTCAAAATGCCCTCTGGTGGTTTGAGGTGACCTCAGCAGAATCATTGTACAGTCACACCACAGTGACCTCACACGTGGCACTCAGCACATGACTCACCATGCACAGCCAAAACATGAGCGAGCGCTTAATTTGAAACCTAATTGAGGTGCTGTTTTGATGGACGTTATCATCAATTCAGTGTTTATGTGTGCTGTTAAAGTTACATTTTATTGCCCGTGATGACAATAATAACAGTTATAGTGGACTTAACTTTTTTAATTACAGTGGAGTTCTTCATTTTACACCCACACAAATGGACTTTGTTTTACAGCTGCATGTGTGTGGGTAACTGTCACATCAGAGTGTTACAGCGACAGTGCCTTTTTATTTTTCATGTAATATGTATTTCTGGTGTGTGTGTGTGTGTGTGTGTGTGTGTGGGTGTGTGTGTGTGTGTGTGTGTGTGTGTGTGTGTGTGTAGTCCAGATATTACTTATCTTGTATTTACAAGTCCTCTTGTGTCACATGAGGACTTGTCCTCCTTATAGGGATGAAATGCAATTTCCCATATTGTAAATAATTGATTATTAAGATGAACACATGTTTTACAGCGGGGGCTAGGAGTTAGGGGAAGTAGTGGTTATGGTTACGATAGAGAATGAGTCAATGTAACATCCTCTGGGTTGTAATGTGTACAATGAGACAATGAGACAATGTGTGTGTGTGTGTGTGTGTGTGTGTGTGCGTGTGCGTGTGTGTGTGATGATATGCAGCACTTGGCTCATCCTTTATGTTTCCATTTCACCTGTTGATGACCCCCCAACCATCCCATCCATTATTGATCTGCCCCAACTCAGTTAACTTAGCATTAAACCATGATACCAAAATGTCATGTCATATCTTGATTACAAGTCTTGAGTTCCAGCCACATGCACACAGATGTCCATATGCGAAGGCTAGTGTCACAGTTTCCTTTTTATTTCTTCCTGTTGAGCTGAAAGTACTGAATACATTTGATCTAATCTGATCCTGAGCATAGTCCTCTCATCTGATGTGACTGTAGAGTGATAAGATTAATAGCCTACATATTTTGGTAGCAATTTGCCTCCAAAGAAAAGTGGTTGCTGTAATTACCATACCTGCTTGAACCTGGCACTTCTGCATACAGTCGACATGTGTTTGATAACCTGTGCATTTGTGCTTTTGTTGTTGCTGTCTGCCACTAATTACACTGCATTTTCCATATTTCAGGTGACCTTTATTCTGCCTGCACATGCCGACATTGTCTTGTTTTCATTCTCACAAATCTCCTGTTCGCTTCCTTTTTCATAAGAAGTGCCTGAAGACTCCCAGGAGGTTCTTTGATATCTGCATCATTTCATGAAGATACCATCTGCAGACGCACTGTTGACATTAAAAACACATCTTGTGTTATAGATATTGCTCAGGGTGAGGTTTAAGAATATTATTATTATTGCTCTTGTGATCTTTGTTCTTTTACTGAGGCTGTTATGTACCATGCTGTGCAGAAAAAAGATCATAACACTTCTCCAATCACAGCTCCCTGATGTGGGATGAGACTCAAGGTTTTGACCCATTTTTACAGTGGTCGGACATTTTGCACTAATGTGTGAATATGTGGGAATCTTCTCCATAAATCTTTGAGACCCCCCCCCTCAATCCTCAATTCTAGCTACAATTAACACAAATTCATTTGCTTATCATATGATTTCTGGAATCTGAAGTCCAAGGCAGTTTGAGACAATGACTGTGTCAGCATCCCTGCTCACACAATCTCACCTGAGGCCTATACACAAACCTTGTGCCATGTGCAGGCAGACAGGGGCAGGGGTCAACCTAAATACACTGACATCACCAGTCTGGGTTAGATGTCTCAATGCCAGCGAGGTCGGACCACTCTGATAACAGCGAGGTTCAATGTTCTGTCATCCTGAGCCACACTGTCAAGATACATGGACTTTGAAACAGTCACCTCAGTTTGTTTGTGTGTTTATGCATTATCTCAGGTTGTTGTGTCTGCAGCAGAACGGGGTCATGACAGAACAGATATGACAGCTTATATTTCTGCACTTTCATGTCAATATAGGATCTTCAGTGGATCTTGTGTTTTGTGTTTTTTTCATCCATGTTCTCATGAGCCGCTTCCTCTTTTTTTTCATATCGCATTTTGACAACAAACACGGAGGAGTTGTTAACTGATGAGATGGAGACTTTTCACACCTTTTTACTGTGAGTTTCACTACATAGTGGCAGTGACGCATCAGGTTTCCCACTTTCTAAAAATACATGACTTGTGGCTGCAGAGTGCTACAGTCTCCTTGATGTGACATCATTTTATCTACACATCTTTGTTGACCAAAAAAAAAATATATATATATATTATATGTTCATATCTATCTTAAACAATGAAGCCATTTAGGGTGGAAATTTCTGTCAAATTTTTGACAGCAAACACATCAGCCTCCAGAGATAAACATGGTGTGATCTCACTAATGAGACAAATTAAAAAAAAAGGTCAGCCTTTTCTTCATGTATTCAATCAGCAATGGGAGAGAGGACAATGTGGAAATGCCGGAAAACAAGTCTGCCATACTGTATATGGAAATTGTCTACGTAAACTATGAACTGCCCAGAATTGCTTTTCTTTTTTTCTAAGAGGAATTTAGTCATCATCAGTGTAAAGGAACATATTTGTTGGGTAGCTGTTTCTATGACATGCTTGCTTCCTGTAGGCAACCAGGCCACTGACCCCAGGGCAGGAATCTGAGAAAAATAAAGATTGAGTTTGATTCTGGCAGCTGAGAGTGTTTAATGTTTTCCTGCTATGGTCAGTCTATGTGCCTCCTGTGAAAAGAGTAGAAAAAAGTAGTATCTGTGTTATGTTTGCTTTCAGCTTTCAATCCCATGAAGCCAAGCATCACATTTTAATACCACGAAATGTATTATATTATTATATGATGTACAAGTTTTGGTAGTTGGATCTCAATTTTCTGCTCATTACTGAGTAAACTTCTGAGTCAGTTATGAGGGGAGAAGTGAATGAGTGAATGAATGATTTTGTACACAGCCGCTGTCTGTTCTGGTTTAAACAGCAGATTTGAGCTCATATAGTAACAGTATTAAAACATCTGCTGGCTAAATATCAGCCTAGTCATTTCCATCCTTACACTCTCTTTAAGAGACTCATTCAGCCACGGAGAGAGAAGGTCTTCCCTGTGAGTGCCTTCTTAACAGAACCAATAACCAAAAATTGCCAGTGGGCCACTCCAATCAGTCTTCCTCACCATTATCTGATCAATAATCTGACACCGACGAAAAATGCACACAATCAAACCCCCTCATATACCTGAATCAGGCAGCTGAGGTGAGACAGATATGACTTACAGACTGAGCATGATTATGTAAACATGAGTATTTCCCTTTGTTTACACATTAGAGGTTTGACTATCTCTCCTTAAACCAATTTCTTTGAATTTTGTAGCAGCTTGAGTCATCAGAATAAGGAAGCAACAGAGTGAAGACGATCATTGCTGATAACCATTGACTGGCCTCTGCATACGACTGCACCTTCTATTAGCAGATATGTCCATAAGTGGCCCTTATTTAGACAGTTAGTAATTCCAAATCTTGTACAGTTCCATTTGCAATGGAAGGACTTAGATGTCAGCATGTATTATTATCATATTTATCATCAATGTTATTATGAATTTAAATGGAGCAGTACCTTGCCAATTCCCATCTCAACTTCCCCCCAGGAGATGTGATGGTTTGGTGGTGTTGAATCAACACATGCAAGTAGGAAATGTGAGGGTGAGGTCGAAATGTAAAGGAGCAGCTTTTTGATGCAGGTCTCAACAGGTTGAGGTGCATGATTAAAGAAGACAACAGTAAAGTCAAGTTGCCCATTATTTCAGTGAACTTGAAATTATCTGGGTCACATTTCATATCCTGCAGTTAAATCACCGTGCAGGTGGTCAACTTTTTAATAAATACAAACTCAATGGAAATTGCAATCTTCTTTTTTTAGTCAAAAATGCAACTGTGTCTCCCAGAGACCACACATACTAACAACTGATCCAAACTGATCACACACAATGTGACCGAGAAAAGTAAAAACTGCCTCCTCCATACATCCTTTGAAACCCGCTTCATGTGAAGAAAAGCACATGACAACTCCTCCTACCCCTATAACTCCCAGTCAGCTGCACTGCTTCTCCTTAGACTTTTTTGGTGGGTGGATTGGGGGGGTGGGGGGTAACAAGCAGGATACACCCTGCAGGTCACACATTTATCATACAGATACAAACAACCATTCACATTCACACCTACAGTCATCAGTTCATCTATATTTTCTGGACTGTGGGAAGAAGTGAGAGTCTGAGGAAATGCACACACAAGGAGAACATGCCAACTCAGTAACCCCGCTCAACCCTCCCTCGCGCAGTTTTATGTCCTTCTGTATGTGTGCACATTCCCTCCCTCTGTCCCGAGTTTCCGTTGCACCTTTAGCTATGTAGCTATGTATACTTTCCACTCGGGTGACGCACACGAGCTTCTACCTTTTGGACGGCTTCTGCATTCGTCGCATGGCGTTGCTCTCTCAGACGTTTACACGCACACTATGTTTGGCAACAAATACACAGGAGTTACGAGCTTCTACACACAGGCAATGTGTACAAGCCACTTGTAGACAGTAACATCATCACAACTGCCAACGTGATGTCAACTAGTGTGACTTTAACAACACGGGTGGCAGTGTAATCTCATGTCTGTCACAATCTCATGTCTGTCTTTGTTGTGATCACGTTTTACCGCTGTGACTCTGTCCTTACTTGTACTCATTTTCCAACTCTACACATAAACAAACAGAGACACAGGGTGAAATCCAAGGCATTGTTTTAAAACTGTAAATGTGTTTGACAAGTTACACACAGGGTCACAGCCTTTCCTCTGGGTGCATTTTCAATAGTCGAGCTACAACTAGTGAGACAGGTAAGCTGATCCATGGGAAAGCATCTCGCTGGATTAGGTTAGGTCCCTCAGGATGAAGTGTAAAAGCTTGTTCTTGTTGCAATAAAAGCCGAGGGAGTTTGTTTTTGAATCAGCTAAGGCTAAGTCCCTCTTGGTTTACATTGACTTTGAGATGAACAGTCCATTCATTATCTATTAGTTGCCCCTAATGTGTGTTTCTCACACTGTGCCACAGCAGTTTAAACAGTAGAAGTGTGTGAAACTGGGCTGACAATATGGTCAGTGTTTCAGTTCATTACAAATGAATTCATCCTGACCTGACATAGCAACAAAGAACAACTTAGACTCACATTTACACCTCCTGGCAGGTTATCTGGACTGCCTGTGTTTGCACTCTGGGAGGAAGTGTAAGTACCCGGATTAAACCCACTCAAGAAGACAAACTCCACACACAAAGGCCCAGACTGAACCTTTAGTTGTGTAACTCACTTCCATCAGGTGTTTCTACCTTTCATTCCTAATACACCCCCTGCTGAGCCAGTATCACCACCTCCTCATCAGGCCTGTGTGTGTCATCTGGGGCCCTGGTTGACATCTTTCCTCCTCATTCACAGGATGCAGTGTCCTGCAGGCTGCAGCACTCTCCAGTCGCTGATGTGTCCTTGATGGGCTGGTGCACGACTTGATTATGGATTTCCAGATCCCTTAGTTTGCATGGATGTTTCCACAAAGTCTGTTTTTCATTGCTCTCCCTTTCTATCCTGGCTGGTGAGAAAGCCTCAACACATGTTGTTGTTGCTAAAGCTACAGTTCCAGGACCAGCATCTCCTTTGGTGCATTGAAACCTCAGCTCGAGGTTTTCCATGTCTGTACAGGTTAATGTTACTGTTCGCCATTCTTTCACATAATTCTCCTGATCTTCTCATGACTTCATCTGCAGAAAAATGTTGCAAAGCTAACATTAGCTAACTGTTGCCATCATTATCCACTGGTCTTACAAGACAAGACCAAGGAAGGATGATTGCTAAATACCTGTTGAGCAATAGTGTGTTTTATCGCTCAGGGATTAAACTTAAAGACGTGTTATTTCATGCAAAATATCAGCTTCGTTCTCTCCCCTGTCGTTATTTCATGTTGCCTTGTCTTTTTACTGTCTTCGTGGAAACCGACATGAACCTCTGTCCTTCAGTCTTTCAACATTACAACATGTCTGAAAGCGTCCTTCATCCTGTGTGCAATTAGTTTCTGAGACAGACAACATTTTTATTGTAATATTTCAACACTTTGCAACAGACAGTAACTCTTTGCTCCAGAGGTTTTACAACAAATCCTTTACTTATGATGAAATCAGATCATAGGTGAGCTGATCTGAGCCCACTGTCACCTGAGCTCACCAACATTATTGAAAACAAGCCATAACATCTAATCTAATCTAATCTGCAGTGTGTTGACACACATTGATTTGTTCTTATTACAGATTCACTTCCCACATGTGCATATGGTATGAACTTGACTGTACAGCTGGCAAGGTCAGGGGTTGACCCCCCCACAAGTTTGATAATGCCTGCTCAGAAGTGTGTGGATACTGGGTGTGTGTAAACAGATAGGTGAATGGTTCATTGATAACGCTGCATTGTAAGTCAATGTTTGAGCTAGAGGAGGCGACGTATGTGTTGGCTGATACCCCAGCGAGTTGTCTCAGAGTGTGTGTGAGAAGAAAAGTGAAAAGACGCTGTGCGTGTGTGATTATAAGTAAACACTGCAAATAGCTCCATGTCTCCTGCAAACCAGAGGTTCCTACCAGACACACACACAGATGAGTATTCAGACTAGCGGAGTGTGTATGTAGACTGTATATGTATATTGGAGGTTTCATGGTATGTGTGCTCAGCTAAACTAGGAACATACTGTATGTACATACATAGGCTGCACAGCCAGAGCAGAGGACATTTTGCAAATAAAGACGTAAGTCACAGGATTTGAGAAACCATCAGGCAGCGAGCAACCTCTGGCCAGCCGCATAAGATTAGTTGTTTGTTCTGCCACACATGAGGAATGTTGTGTATGCCTCCATTTAGCAGCTTGGGTATGTGTGAGGAGGCACTAAAAGAGGTTTAAACGGTTGTTTTGATCTTCACTGTTGGTCAGTACAGAGGAAGGTGGTCACTTTGAGTTAGATATAGGCGGCACAACCAACCAGAGACAGCAGAAATACACTCATAAACATGCACAACTTGCCAAAATACACAATATACACAAAGATGTGCATATTTGTAGGTGACATATCTCCTGATTTTTATCAGCACATTTTGATCTTTGATCTCTTGTGATCTTATGATACTTAGTACAACATTAGGTGATGATAAATTATTGACGTTTTATTGTTGTCCTCCCAAAATTCATTTCAAAACTACTTGATATTTCTGTTTTGGTGTCTGATTTTGTTTAGGACTTCAGACTTAACTGCTAACCAGAGGATTATAGATAGGAGATCCATGCAACATAAATAAATAAATAAATAATATAAGATAGGGATGTGAAGTAGATGGATTGGATCAGTTTACTTTCCACACATATACCAGGCTCCAGACTAACTGTTTTTATTAGGAGCACAGTGGCCCCTAACTTTAAATTTTAGGAGCGCAAGCAGAAAATTTAAGTATGCACACCATTAATCGACTTGCAAAGCAAATATTCACATTTCCTTTTCATTCATGATCCTCACACACATTGGCCTGCCACCTATAATGACAGATTCCAGATTCATTCAGTCGCCCCTTATATGTTTCACCAGTGTGAACAGCAAACAGCAAATTTACTGGTTGCACATGTGCAAGATGAAAAATTTACTTGCACTGTCTCTATTTTAGGAGCCCCGATATATGAAAAATCTAAATCTTAAAGTAGCAACAAAATATTACGTATCAACAACCAAATTGGATGATGGACTATTTGTATTATTTTTAATTGTATATTTGTTTATTCTGGTCATTTATAATTCCTGTGTTTTGTTTTTTGGATCATATATCCAGTCTTTTTTTTTGTCTTTTTTGTGTCCCAAAAGTTCACACAGAATGTAGAACTAAAGTCTAACATTATCTATCTATCTATCTATCTATCTATCTATCTATCTATCTATCTATCTATCTATCTATCTATCTATCTATCTATCTATCTATCTATCTATCTATCTATCTATCTATCTATCTATCTATCTATCGTGGGGATGTATGAACAGTATGTTTATTTAGTGGATGTGTAGGAAAGCGAGCTGTCCCTCAGAGGGACGGAGGAAATGTCCTCACTGAGGAGTGGGTGTCACACATTCGTGGACCGGTGGCCCTGTCAGCCCGTGTCAGCCTGACAGTGACCCGCCTTTTAGAGGGCGGGGTCAAATATGGCGTGAATGGCACGTTGGAAGGGGCGGGGCTCTCTAAAAATTACTACATCCACCCTCTGCCACCGCATCCTCTCAGCTTTCAAAGAGATTGTAGACTACGACGACACCTTTGGACGTGACTCTTCAAACCTTATCGAAGACTTTTATTTGGGAGTTTTTCTACATTTTTTGTGTGTGTGTGTGTCAAGTTTAAAAAGCCAAGAAAGCAGCTGCTGTGCTATGGCAAAAGGAGAAGGAGGTGAACAATACTCCAGCGCCAGTTTATTGAATAAACCGGTCAGCTCGGATGGCATCAAGCTAGCCAGGAAGGTGGGTTTCATTCATTACGTTTTACCTTTTATAACGTTTTATTTATGTATTAGTATTGATGCCTTGGTGGCAGTTAGTTGAAGGTTTGTTTAAAGCAGCAGAGCAGACGGTGGAGGAGCTTGAATTTAACTTGAATGAACGGAGCACGCCGGTCAAATGACATTTTTTAAAGGAGGGACTCGTATCTTTCACAAGGCGCGCGCTGCGTATAGTGATAATTCTCCACGGGAGTTCACCAACATTATGTCCCGTCAGTGTCTCCAACGACTGTGAATTTAACCAAGACGTGTTTTAAAACGATGAAATTGAGTAACAAAAAAAAAAGAAACAAAAAAAAGAAATAAACCGAAGTGAACAAACGAAACCTCCTCTGGTCTGATGCATATCACGGGACAAACTGGTTTAAATGATATAAAGCGGGCTGTGTACGGTGTGTGACACTG
>OMNW01035144.1:1300-39947 GCA_900303245.1 Selene dorsalis | reverse complement strand
GGGGGGGGGGGCTGTTATCAACATGGACACGTCAGTCCTCAGGGAAGTTTTCCAGCTTTCCCCTGTACATGTGTCACAGTGTTTGGGGGTGGAGCTTTTTCCTGGGATTCGCGCGTCATCTCATACAAGGGGTAACTGCGGGTCACGCTGATGCAATTCATGCTCTACCACTTCCTTATTGCCCACACATGCGTGCATATTCATTCAAGCCCCCTCCCCCTCTCCCTTTCACACACACAGATGCACACAACTGCTGCTATACAAATTGGCAGTGGCAATAGAATAACTCACTGAAAAATGCCTCTAGTTGAAATGGTCCAGGCTGCACCACTGAAGCCCAACCACAAAGATACTGAGCCTTTTTTGGTTTTTTAACCAAACATCTATAAGGAGTTCATGCAGCCACTGGTTTCCCACAGCACGGCCTTTGGCATTGCATTGACAAATATAACTCCTGCCTGCTACCCAGGCTGCAGCTCACAGAAGGCGCACAAACCATTTTCCAGACTGAATTCCTCCCACTCTGGAGTCTCTGTCTGTGTTGGGCTCATTTTCAGCTTTTTGACATTTTAATACTCAATATAATTTTGAATTTGACAGAGAGAATCACATTTATTATTTTATTTTTATTTCAGTTTGATCAGTCCTCGGTCTTTTACTTTGTGAGATCCTTTCATGAATGGCAGCATGGACGGAGACAAAGTGAATGTTGAAACATTGTGTGTGTGGCACTCAGCCTGAGAGAGTGGGAGGCTTCGGGCCTTTTTCACAGAAAGGTTACTGACCCCTTTATTTAATCACTATTTCCCATCCCCCACATCTCTGCTTCTCACTCTCTAAGCAACCTTCATTAGTTCATCTGAGTTACTCATGAATATTGCGCTGTGACTTTTTGTCCAGGGTTCCACCGTCGCCAAAAATCGCAAAACGCTCCCGGAGCTCTTGGTCCGTGTCTGAGAGGGGTATAATTCACACGGTTGTGTTAGATAAGCGCGGTGTAGGGTGTCAGGTGCCGGTTATAGAAATGGCTGCCAGCCTCTTGTCAGCACTGAGGATGTTTTACAGCCAGTCCCTTCAGTAGTAACTGCCAGGATGTGCTACCTCATAAGGTGACCAGGACAGAAGAGGAAAAATGAGATAAGGACACTTTGATGAGGCAGGTGCATGTGGTAGAGGGTCTCAGCACCTTTATAATGAGAACCACGCCTAGATGATCTTATTTGCCCCCTTGTCTACTTGATAAAAATATATAAATATATATATATATATAACCTCCTCCCCAGCTGCTCATGAAAACATATGTGAAGAGCAGCACAGTTGGGAGATAAATGTGGCCATTAAGGTCCCTGGTGGTTTCCACCCCAGCTTCCTGTGTTAGCGCTCCCTGGGGTGTCACTGTGGAGAAAACACCTGCATAATTAATTTACACAGAATACAAAGGAATTGCCACTCTTTACAGCTGGTTAGCAGTTCATGCAAAGTATTTTTTGTCTTGAATGTAGAGCACATACACATGTGCAAAACATATGAAAATAACTTCCTGTTCCAGATGAACAGGTATTTACTAGCTTTTACAAATAACCTTAGATTGTGGTTATTCATATGAAAAGGAACAATCTGCCACATAGTAATGGTATATTTAAGATTTCTACATGATGGGAGTATTATGCGTCATAGATGTAACTGTAAAGTTTTATTCTAACAACTCATTGCCTCATTCTTTTCTGAATACATAATCTGGTGGAATATTTTGAAATAATATATTATGCATGCTGCTTGATAATCATAACATCTGTGTCCTTGTCAGATTTATTGTTTATGCATAAAATTAATCTCAATCAATTTGCTGTCTTGGGGGATTACGGTGTGACAGAAGGGGAATATCATTACTGTAATTTTCTGTTGACGCAGAGATGCTGACATGTGAATCGAAAAGTGGGTCATTCTTCATTCTTCATGTTGCGCGTGGAGATGCATCCTGGCTGTTTTACTGTCAGAGATGGGTGTGGGTGGTCAGAGGAATGACTGGCATGTTAGGTCATGTGACGCTCCTTACAGCCTGTAACGTGTATGAGATGAGGAAGGTGGCTGAGAGCGGCGAGGAAGACCACTGGAGCTGCTTCATCTTGAAATCTCTGTGTTAAGGAAGTGGGGGAGGGGAATAGCCGCACTCGTCTCTGATTGGTCGCTCCCACAACACACCACCCCGCTCAGCCAATAGCGTCACCTAAAAGGCCCGGTTAGGATTTTTAAAGAGTGAATGAGGAATTCAGGAGGTTACTACAGTTCAAAGCTCAGGATGGAGCAGAATGATTTTCAGTATTGCTGCAGAGCCACAGGAGCAGTAACAAGTGACAGACTACAGCTGCCTGTCACTCCCTGAAAACAGGTTATCTCTGTAAACACCCCCTGTTAATGGTCTGTATCACAACTTCTACCAATACTGGACGTCTGTCTTGCTCAGTATCAATTTAAAACCAAGTTGAAATGTGGGGATCTTTACATTGATTATGTTTTTTAAAATTATTTTCTAACGCAGGATTTCTTTTGCTTATTTCTTGGATTTAGAAACAGAATATTTTGCAGATCTCTTTTTTTTTTTTTTTTTTTTTTACAGCTGTTCACACACCCAGAGCAGTGGTAGCTCCCAGAAGAATGAATTCACATATCAGACCTATGACACAACAGTTAACAACCATCAGAGTCGCTGCTGAGATAAAGTCACCCCTCCCTAGTCAGCACGGCTATTTCAGAGCACATATAAATACGACCCCGGGGGTTAAGGGGGTCTGAACAGCGCTTATGTGTCACTGCAGTCCTGTAGGCACAGTACAAGAGCTTGGATGTTGAAGAACAGCATACACTGATAAAGATGCAACTTTAAGATTTATTTTAAGAGGGATTCAGACTTGACTATAATTTTGGACGGTCAAAAAAATAAAGTGAGTGTATTTTCAGTAATTAAGAGCAAGTGGTGGATGATGAGGTTCATTTCGTGCAACACAGAGTATTAACATGCAGCTCTGCTTGTTCCGGATCTGCTTTGACTTGCACACCACTCCTTACACACTCCCAGAGTAACTTTCCCCAAGTGTGCAGTTAATGACGTCACATGCACGAGAGAGCTTATTGATGTTTCTCTCTTTAAAGAGATATAGATCATCAGAGTTTAGCTTTACGTGGGATTAAGTTGATTAGCACTGAGACTGCAGTGAAGCTGGTCTGTTTCTGTGACTGGACAGAAGCCGGTGCTTTGGCGAGGTGTTGCATTGCTGTATTTTCATTGGCTGCTGTTGTGGCCTGTTGTGATACGTACAGGACGCATGATTTCATATCCTGGCTGGTGAGGCTGAGTAACCTCATTAACAATAGAGGAACAAGCAGGATGACTTGAGCCACTTCCTGTTTCACAAGCTCAACTACATTTTTTTCCCCTTTCCTTGCCCAGCAGAGGTGTGGTTTCACCCATAACCTTTGTGATTGGTCAAGATTGGTTTGGCCTTTAGTAGGAAGTTGAATGAAGGCCAATAAATGACTACAGGAATTCCACTCCCACAGGAATTTGTATTTTTCCTCCCTCAGATAACGTCACAGTGAAGTTACGGGAGGCGAGACATGTAAAGCAGAAAGGGAGGCACCGTACCGGATGGCACGGCTGTGTTTCCAAAATTAAAACACATTCTTGTTAATATGAGTCTTTGAAGTGACTCATACTCGCACATGCATACATGATCCATTAAACATCAGACATGACATGTAAGAGAAACTGAGTCAGCAGTCGTTCGGTGTGGTGACAATAACCAGGCAGCATTCTCCCAGAGTTGTATCCTCTCATAACCCTCAAATCCTGCCAAACATCAAGCTCAACCTGTTCCACGGCCGGGGAGCATCATGTCCCTGTTAGCAACAACATGTGAGGGCAAAGTAAACGCAAGTCCTACTGAGGAGAAGTTGGCACAGACTGAATGAAAGACACACTTCATCAGCCACAGTTCGTTATGTAATGAGTGGCCCCATCTTTTCATGATTGTGTACAGATTGGGGGTGTTTAACGCTCGAGTAGGATCACGTTTTCGTCCACTGATGTTTTTGTTGTTGTTTGCCCCTCTCATCCCCCTCTCTCTCTCTCTCTCTCCCCCGTCCCTCATGTAGGACTCTGCTCTCAACTCCTCTGGCTGTGATTTCCTATTTCCTCATATGGTATGTTCCTCCCTTCGAGAATGGCAAAATCATCTGGTACCTTTTCTTCTACTGCCTCTTCCAGACCCTTCAGACTGTGAGTACTCCACTCATGCAGGCACACAAGTTCCCAGTCAATAGTCACTTGTTCCATGCTTGCATAAAAGGTCATCAAAATGTTTGATTCCCAATTAGATTTTACAATCCACACCCCTTTACATCATCACTGACTCTTCACTTCCCTGAAAGGTCAAAACGGGGTCAATTCACAATAATGTAAAATAAGTATTTACTTGGGGTCAGGAGAAGGTTAACTTAGCTTAGCACAAAGACTGGAAACAGAGGGAAACGGTTAGCCTGGGTTTCCAGAGTCAACATGGTCCATGCACCAACGTTTTAGGGGAAGGGTTCAGGTATGGACTTTGTTAGTCCTGCTTTGAGTGTTTGTGCTACGATTACTGATGATATCTTCATCTTTACTGTACTGAGCATGAGAGCAATAATCTACTCATTTATATCTCTGTTAGAATACAAATAAACGCATTCCCCAAAATATAGAGCAATTATTTTCACTTTCAAAATGACCCAAATTGTATCACAGAAGAGGTATTTACTTTCTGTTCTCTAATCATCAACAGTGCTTCCATGTGCCATACTCTGCCCTCACCATGTTCATCAGCTCAGAGCAGAAAGAGAGAGACTCAGCCACTGCATACAGTGAGTATCACAGTCGGTAAAATGTGAAATTGTGTTCGTCTGGACGAGTCTCCTCACTTAAAAAAAACATTTCCCATGATTTCTTCCCATGATTCTTTCAGGGATGACGGTGGAAGTTTTGGGCACCGTGCTGGGCACAGCCATCCAAGGACAGATAGTAGGCATGGCCAACGCGCCCTGCGTCCCAGGTCCTGCTGACATCATCGCAGACCTGAATAACTCAGTCAGGTCTGTTGGACTCAACGAGTCAGAGCATGGCATCTCCATTGAGCACACGGTAAACACCTTTCTTTATCTCAGCGTAACTGTGGAAACCACTTGGACGGACTGTTTTTCTAACTGCGATCCATCTTTAATCTGATTGGTCCTCTGCAGAGAGCGGCCTACATGATCGCCTCCGGTGTCATCTGCTTGATCTACATCCTCTGTGCTGTTGTTCTTTTCTTCGGTGTCAGGGAGCAAAAAGGTAAAATATCTTTCTCTACCCCACCCTTAACTCGAGCTTTATTCCAGTCCCAAAAATACCTTGGAGATAAGTTGTACATTTTTACTTTTCAGATGTTGATCTGACCTTTTAAAGTGCTTATTGAATATGAAAAACGATTTCAGCTGAGCGTCTCTCATGGCTTCTCACAAATAACAGTCACTTAAGTTCTTGATTGGATGCAGATAAACACACGTCTTTCATGTGACAGAGCTGTTACTGATATTTGTGTTGCAGTCCAATGGGGACGCAAAGATACAGTTGAACGATATGGTGTGACTGTGGGCTGACGGGCTGTGTGAGAACACTGAGGCCTTGGTTAAACTGAAGGCCTTGTGACCAGGACGGGGCCTAATAAGACACAATTGTCCAGGAGAGGATGAGCCTGAGAGGCAGCTGTGAGAGTAGCATGAACCAAGAAGCCATGCTAGGAGGCAGGAATGAGATTGATATGAATTAAACTAAAGGTCATTTAGCGTTTTCGTTCATCGTTTCTTGTTTTCTGTCCTTTCAGAGTCCTTCCGTCCCAGGTCCGAGCCCATGTCTTTCTTCCAGGGCATTAAACTGGTGATGGGACACGGACCATATGCCAAACTGGTCATGGTCTTCCTCTTTACCTCACTGGCTTTCATGGTGTGTATAGAGGCACACACACACACGCACACAAATTAATATGTCAATCGCAGTGTTTTGTTTGTTTCTTATGTGAAGTTTGTTTTTCGGTTACTGAGTTCAGCTGCGTCCTCTGATGTCGGGAGTGTCTAGCTGCTCTGAGCAACCAGCTGGAGTTTACGTAGCACCACAGCGTCGCCCGCACTGTCTGTGTGTGTGTTTGTGTTTTTAGGCAGTAAAACTAAACTGAGGTGCGTCTGTGTGCTATGTCCCACAGCTCCTGGAGGGAAACTTCGCTCTGTTCTGCAGCTCCACGCTGGGCTTCAGAAACGACTTCCAGAATATTCTCCTGGTCATCATGGTGAGCACAACACACACACACACACACACACACACACACACACAGACATAGGCAGAGACACACATACACAAGTGGAATTTTCAGGCACATAGAGATAGGAGCTCTGTTCCCATAGCAACGACCGTGTTTCTCTCATCACCTGAAACCTCGGACGGCCTATTTATGTGGAATAAGTTGAGCCATTAGCTTCAGAGCGAAGATAAAACTTTATCCCGGGGGCGAACACATAAATTGTTTTCGGTTACAAAGCCTCAGTGTCTCGCTGCCCGTTTCCATGATGTGTGTCCACTCTCACTGTTCTGCCTGAATGCCGTCCCATTCCCACGGACAGCGAAGGAGCCACAGTTGCTGCTCCTTTCATGTCACGACCTCTCATTTATATAAACCTACATACAAAGAGAAGTCTCGCATCTCAAGGAATCACTCAGCCTTTAGTCTGACAGGTGTGAAATCCAGTTAATCAAACATTGCCCCTACTGTAGCACGCACAGCAGCACTGTACAGGCTGAGAAAGCGCAGGTTAAAGAGGTTGAAAAGATTACAAACTTTGATCCTTTACTTTATGGAAGGGATTATAAACCAAGGCAGTGACCTTTTTTTTTTTTTAAATACACTTATTTAGTGAAATGACTTTCTACAGGCTCCATCACTGTGACCTTTCAGAGACCCTGCTCCTTATAAAGTTACTCTCAACAAGCACTAAGTGATCCTAATCCTCACCTTCAGTAACTTGATGAGATGGCAGGCTAATCTGGGAAGCTCGGCTCCTATTAGAATAAAGATGAGTCGCACAAATCAAAACGAGAGGAGTTATGTAAGGGTTTGTTGCTCAATCTGGTTTGTCAATTGGTTGATACAAATTGTGAAATTCAAATGTAATGAAAGACTGTGTGAGAGCAGTGAGGCAGACCGTCCAACAGCAATGAGAAGGACCTTTGTGTGTGTCTCTTTGTGCTAAAGTTAGCCACGTTTCAGAGAGCATGTTACACTGTGTCTCTCTCCTGACCCCATGATGTCACACACACCAAATGAGCTCCATATTCAAGGGCTACGCGGAGTTTGTGTGGTAAAGGAGCAGTCATACTGTGCTTCACTGTTTCATGCACTGAGATGAGTGTGTAGAAGGAGCTTTACGATCTCAAGGCAGAAGAAAAAGATGATTAACATGTTATGTTTAAATTCTGAGGAACATGCTGATAAGGCTTGTTGGGTGTGGGTTGTGCATGTGCAGGCAAGTTTAGACCGAGCTCAGCTGCACGCATTAATGCTGATACAAGTTCAATTTTGTGTTGCACATTCAAATTGGAGGAAATGAGATTACGGTTTCACTGAGTGAGAAACCACATAAAAAGGCTTGAGTTGCCACAGACGTCGGTCATCACGAATCAGACGGGGTGTGTGAGAAGTGTCAGACTTTCACTCATAATAAAAAGCTGGTGGAAAAATACTGTTGCTCCGGGGCTTTTCTGTTGTCTTTACCTTAGTCAAACACCGTGGGGTCAGAGGTCACATCGATCTGAACGAGCCCTCTGCCCCCCCGTAGCGTCGTTAGCATGATTCGTGGAACTTTGCGTCACATTGAGCTCAAATTTGTTTTGGGAAGAGCCGTAGAGGTCGTATTATCTTCCTCCCTCACTGTTGTGTTTGGCATGTATGAGAGGTCAGACGTGCTTCTGCAGCGCCACGCTTTATGTCTGAGGCGGAAGCCGAAGCATTTTGAGAATGCACCTAATGTCATGTTTCTCAGTTATGCAACATGACACAGAGGATCATCCCTTCACGCTCCTCCAGGTTCAGGCTAACTTGTAATAAAGAGACTTTTGTGAAATTTACTGGAACCTGTTTCAGTTTTGTGTGTTTGTTGACAAGAAACAGCTGGTTAACCAGAATTTGAATGTTTTTCCTCCCCCCACAGCTTTCTGCTACCCTGGCCATCCCCTTCTGGCAGTGGTTTCTCACTCGCTTTGGGAAAAAGACAGCGGTTTACACTGGCACCTTGGTAAGGCCCACAGTCATGTCCAAACACCACTTCTAAGTCATATGAAGCCTAGACTGACAGGGTTTAAGAGTTATCCTGTGATTTATAAGACAACAGCTCTGGAGCCTTTATGAAGTGAGATTTGGGAAGAAAAGCTCTGAATGAGAGCTGTTCTGGTGAAGCTTAACGGGCTAATATGTGTCTCTTCTTCCAGTCTGTGGTTCCCTTCCTGATCCTGGTGGTGTGTCTGAAGAGTAACCTCATTGTGACCTACATCGTCTCCTTTGCTGCCGGGGTCGGAGTAGCTGTGGCCTTCCTGCTGCCCTGGTGAGTACCCCTACTGCCCCTGGGTAGCTCTTACATCAGTAACATCAAGTGTGTAGGTGTAAAACCAATCCTGACTCTATTTGTTTCCTCTCAGGTCCATGCTGCCTGATGTTGTCGACGATTTCCAGGTACAGAACCCCAACTCCACCGGCCACGAAGCTCTTTTCTATTCCTTCTACGTTTTCTTCACCAAGTTTGCCTCTGGAATATCTCTGGGCATCTCCACACTCAGTTTAGAGTAAGTACTAGATTGGTCACACTCACACACATAACCTGAATTGGAAATTTTTGGTGTTTTCTTTTTTTTGTTTTTTTTTTAATCTAATACACTGGGACACAATATGAGGCTAAGCCACATCCCCCAGCACCCAAATCCCACATCAAAGCAAGGAATTCCTTTTGCTTTCATTTGATCAAGTACAGTGTTGTGTGTGATGAGTTCATCCATCACATGATCAACTTTACAGCAGTGTTGGCCTTTGATCAGCCACATGCAGGGAAACCTTCATATCAAGATCAAAAAAATGTCACTGCTTTTTTTACTATAGTACATTAACATTTGTGTTTTCATTTACATAATTCTGTTTCTCCCTTCTTTAGTTTCGCAGGCTACATCAGTAGAGGCTGCTCTCAACCAGAGGAAGTACATTTAACCTTGAAGGTGCTGGTTTCCGCCGCCCCACTGGCTCTCATCATTATCGGCCTGATCATTTTGTACTTTTATCCGATCGATGAGGAGAGGAGGCAAGGCAACCGCAAACTGCTGCAGGAGCAGAGGTAAGGATGAGGACCGAGAACCTCTGCTGTGTGTGTGTATGTGTGCATGTGTTTAAAAGAAATAGCACAACTGAAGTCACTTGTGTTTGTGTTGCAGGGACAATGAGACAGATTCAGACACTGACTCAACAGAGCTGGCCAACGTGGTCTAGGACATTTACGAAAACTCACAGACCAATCGGGTGAGCGACTGGCATTTTGCACTGGGCAGGACCAACGGACCTGGACCTGCTGGATCATACAGACACTGCCTCGTCCAATCCCACCGCTGCTGCTCCACATCTCTGCAACTCGGATGATTCAAAAGCATCGCCTCAGCCACGCTGAGACCTTTCTAAAGACTGATTTCCTACCGTCCTCATTTGTGACTTTGTCCTGGCATGAAATTCAGTTTCCTCTTTTGTTCAGTCAGATCTCAAAAGCCTTACTTTTTGTATGACACACAACTTGTGAGAACAGTGGAAAAAATAGTTTTTTAAAAGTTTAGTCTGAAAATGGGATGCTGAGACTGAACAGTTGTCATCCTCTTACAAACCACAACAAACCTTAATGACGTTGAGCTCTGCACTAAAAACATCTTTGCACTTCAAAGATGTAAACATCGAAGAAACTTGAACAAACAGTGACACGGCCTTAATTTCAGCCCTGGTGTGGGGTTAAAATTCAGAACTGATATTTGTGTCATTCACTTGCTCCAGAGTCACTGGCCTGTTGTTGTGTATTTTCAAAAATGTTTAAGATGTGTTTTGTAGTTCCACTGTTTCTCCTCATGTTTTACTGAAACCAGTTTCCATTTCATTCCCATCCCTTTTTTTTTTTCTGTAGGACGTCATGTTGGAACTAGCAGCCTGACAGTAACAGCTGTTGTCAGTGGCTCATTTTAGTTCCCCATCATAATACTGAAACCACTACATAAGTAAAAGCTCTTAGTTCGTATACACAGCTACATTGTTTATCTAGCAATTATTGCATTATTTACATTTAACATATGGCCTCTACTGTAGACAAAGAAAGCTTCTTTTCTCTAAACCGTCTTTCATTTCCTTAATATTGAACAAAACGGTGAGTACCACCGGTACTAATTTAGAGATATCATTATTTAAATATTTATTAGTTTTGATTTTACTTTTTTTTTCTTTTTTTTTTCAATTTGTGTTTGCTCTAAAGTCATACTTCTTGCAGTATTTAAATCTGTAGGGTGCTTTTCCAACTGGATTTAAAAATGAGGAAAATGGGGTGTGATACAAATTTTAAACCATTCACAGGCCTTTTAATGCATGTTGCCATCACTACTGTCTTTGCTCCATTTCCTTCAAAAAGGGAAGCATGTGATTGTGGAAAAAAAGATTTGAAGGTGGGGAGATGACTTGTTTTAGTCACCCTTGGGTGTATTACTTTTTTTTTGTATATTTGTATGTTTACAGGCAGAACCACCAGGATGCTTTGTGATCTCAATCCCTGTCCTGAAAAAAAAAAAAAGGACCGACATATTTCATATCTGTTGATATGAAAATGTGTACACACAGTGACATATGTTATACATACTGTTCCATCCTTGACATGTTGTTTCTGACAACTGAGTTGCCAAATGTGAAAATGTTCATATTTCATTCACTTTATTTTTTTTTTCATTGTTTTTCCTCATCAGAGGAGTGTACATAGCAACTTGGTGCCATTTTCACCAGTGAACCCTGTTATAGTTGTACATCATGTAAATCTCATCCCGTTTTATTTTGTCAGTGTTTTGTCTTTTATGGCTCTGTTGCTGAACTTCCTCATGACTCTTGAGGCTGTAGCCAAATGTGTGAGCTTTAATCCCACCGGGACACGCAGAAGCCTTGTGTACATGCCTCCTGTGTATATGTGCATATGTATATATTGTATGTAAACCTGTAAATATCTTTGATATTTGTGGCTGCAAGTGTAATGTATATTGTACTGTAGTTATTTAAAGAAAAGATGTTGAGATGGAAAAAGATATTGTTAATAAATACTAATTGATAATGGGTATTGTGAACAAGTTGTCAACATGTCTTTACTTGAAGCTATTTCATAATTCAAGCCGCAGCCAGTTTAAACCTAAGCATGAATCTGGAGGAGATTTTTAATAGATCACACATCACATGGGCAAATCAGCCATAACCCAGTGCACACTGAAGAGATATTGATACAACTCTAGATTTTCATATCTTCCTGTAAGTGCCATCTTCTAATACCTATAACTGTACTCAAGTGCACTAGCTATGAAGTGAAAGCCAGATTTTAAACAATACAAAAGGACAATAGAAAACCTAATACAAGACAAATAAAATATAGAACAATATAGTTACAATATTTGTACTCTGTCAAACGTAAAATGCCCTTAGCCTAACCCTACCTGAATAAAGGTAACATTAGTAAAGAACACAGGCTGCAGGCTTGGAGTGGCTTCTCATGTTTTCATTGCATACATTGAATGGTAATCAAGGCACGCTACTGCCATCTAGTGTTGATTTTTCATTGTAAAATCACTTCACATAAGAAATGAACTAGAAGCTGAGTCGCTTATGAATCTCCTTCCTATCTCACTACACCCATTCTATGACTTTAGTAGTTTTGAGTAGAGTAGGACCTATTTTCTACCACTGTTAAATGTTGACTTACTAATATTGACTTGTCAACGTATCTCCATCGTGACATTCTTTGTCACATTTAAGCTCAATAGTCTCATGGCATTCAAAGTACGCGTTAGACAGATTGTTCCACTTTTCAACCTCTTTGATATGTGCTTTTGTTTTAATGGTCACATACACTTACAGTTCCTGTAAAAAAAAATAACAAAAAAATGATGCGCCTTTATTTTGAAGGAAGTTACTCAAAACCGGAAGTGTTCGGCTGTATTAGCACACAGCGCCTAACCACGCCGACTTCAGCACATATACAGCTACTTAAATAGGTTATTGTGGTCCCCTGTGCTGCGTGTCTGTCAACCATAGCGACATTGTCTTGACAAGCAGCTGAAGTAAAACAAGCGTCGGCGGCGGTGACATTCCTCTCCTTCATGGCCTGTCCTGGCTCCGCGCGCTGCTGAGCTGACATGGCCTCCAACCCTCCAGGACAAGGCTTTCAGAACAAGACCCGGGTGGCCATCCTGGCGGAGCTGGACAAGGAGAAGAAGCGGCTGCTGCAGAGCCAGTCCATGAACAGCCCCGGAGCCAACATCCCCCTGTCGTCCAGACCGAGCCTGAAGGAGGTGAGGGACAGCGCGGAGCAGCAGCACATCGCCGCCCAGCAGAAGGCCGCCCTGCAGCACGCTCACGTCCACTCCTCCGGCTTCTTCATCACCCAGGACTCCTCGTTTGGCAACCTCATCCTCCCGGTGCTCCCTCGCCTGGAGCCTGACTTTTGACTCTGGACATCCTGAAAAACACCGAGCTGTGTCCCTGCTGACACTGTCAGTAACTGAACTCGCGTTGAAAAACCACAGCTGTTTCTCTGTTGCATGTGTCTCTGGTGATAGTTGTCCTGTAACCAGTCTAACTGTGACCTCAATGTTAGAATAAAACATGGTCTTTGCACAGAGTGAATGGAAGCTGCTTTATTTGTTGGGATACAGAAAGAAACCCGAGAGAAGGACTCAATATGTTATTGATGTTATAAAGTCAGCACGACCTGATGACTTTTAAAGAGATAGTTAAACATTTTGGCAAATTCGCCTATTGCCATAATCTCTATAGACATATGAGTAGGTTCATTACTTTTAATTATCGGTGCATGTTGTTGTGAGATCTGCAGGGCAGAGATGGGAGCTGCTCAGCGAACACAATGGAGGTGAATGGTACAAGGTCCTCTGTCCTTCAAAACTCATCAAATACACTACTAATAATGTAATGTTGCGAGGGGGAATGATTTCAAATGTGCATGTAGTTCTGAGTATTTGTTTCATGTGTCATAATGTTACATAATTAAACATTATTATTTCATAGCGTGGTGAATGTGCAGGTCACAACTTGTCCACGAGAGCATTTTGGAGTTGTTGGATTGTGTATTTGATGAGTTTTGAAGGACAGGGGACCTTGCACCGTTCACCTCCATTGTGTTCGCTGAGCAGCTCGCCTCTCTGCTGCGCAGATAATTAAAGGTAATGAACCTACCTCTATGACTATAGGGAATATGGCAATAGGCGAATTTGCCAAAATGTTGAACTATCCCTTTAAGAGCCACATGTTTGTGTTTTAAAAGGACAGTGACTACATCGACAAAATTAGCAACTAAAGCCCAAGGTGATTGTTGTTATTTGTTTATGTTGTTCGTGTGTGATTGCCAGTAGCTGTGTTAGTGGTTATGCCAATTTAAACTCTCACTTTCTGTACTGACAAGGTTTTGGATTATCTTACCAGCTGCCTGTTCCCACAAGTTGACAGTCTTGGCTGCAGAATAATATGACAAATGATACCCTGATGGATATAAATCTGTTTTAATGAGACTGTCATTGATTCACTGGAATATCAAGGTGCTGCTGTCGTGGCGTTGACTGTTTTGTATCACATAAAAACACCATATGGACATGTTGGACACTGTGGAAAACTTGCTTTTTTATCAGCAATGGTGTTTACATGCCTGACATGCCGCAAAATCAGTCATTAAATTACTCCAGGTATAAGACAGACAGGCCTGATGAGGGAAGAAAAATCCAGGAAGGATGGAGGAAGAGAAGTAAAGTACACAGCCACAAATAAATGAATACATAAACCCTGATTTATCTGCTCTTTTTGAACGTCCTGCCAGTCACTCACAGAGGAAAAAACAAGCATGACTCACTAAACACACTTTAAAACTGAGACTGAAACTTTAAAGCTCTGAGAGTTTCCTCAGACTTGTAAAGAGAACATCTGTCAGCTGATGCCACAATATCTGTGAGGCCTCTTGGCCCATCAAATATTGAAGCAATGTGCATTAAAAATGTATGAGGTTAACAATACTGTGTTGTTTCTCTGATCCTCCTCCCACTGATCATCTTTAAAGGATCCAGACAAGCAGCTGTTCACGACAGGAACTGTTTCATACACAGACATCCACATATTTTCCAATACAGTTTTCACTCATACTATTACATTTTATGTCTCGAGGAAAAACTCAGTGTTGCTGATGTGGAGTAAATAGGAAACAGGGTTTAGAGTGGTGGAGTCCATATTGGTGGCTCATTGCTGCAGCTCCTCATGTGTTTGAAACATCCTTCTCCATCCTGACACTGACACTATGACCATTTCTCTGTGATGATCAGTCTGAGCCACAGCTATAATTATACACCACTGATTTTATGCATATTTAAACATCACACTTAGATATGCCCATACACAAGTGTTTCTGTATTCAGCGTGCTGTGCAGATGGTTTAATACAGTCAAACACTTTACGCTCTACCTTTACTCTGTGTGCAGTAGTGGAGGAGAATATAAGAAGCACATTTGAAGTGTAAATCTTCTCCCATCTCTAATGTCTCTCTCATCTCGACTCTCTCCCCATATTCCCAACCTCTGTCTTTTTTCTCTCCTGAGTCCATTTCTTTTTCCTTTTGTTCTCTTTTCTCTTTCCTTGTAACAAAAGTTGTGAATAAACCCTCTAATGAAGACCAGAGAGACTTCCGAATCACAAGTCACTATAAAGGTCTGCAGGCATACATAAATAAAGCCAGAGTGACAGGGAAAGCCACTAAAAAGCTTCATTATCATGATGATTATTTGACTTAAAAAGCCATCGTCAGAGCTTTTGATGTTGGGACATAACTGGGGGAAGGACCCACATCGCAACTGATATACTCTACTGTACACCTGAGTGATAGCAACTACACTATACAGTGACCCCTCTATCCTGCAGCAGCAGAAACAGTTACTGTATGCTTTGTCTCAGGGCTGTAGTATTTTGACATGTGGTGACGCTGGATGCGTCCATCAAACCGAACAAGACAGTGACTGACAGGTTAGAAGCTGCGGTGCTGTTCTCGCTGTCAGCAGTGAGGACAAGTGATGTGAATGTGCTGAGGAACTTTTTTAAAGACCCTGTTATGGATGCATGTGTGTGTTATCTGTGTACACAAACACACACTGTGTTAATTCCTTTGATGGAGCTCATTTTGACAGTAAAAATACTGATGATCAGTTGCACCATGACAACAGGATGGAGAGGCTCCAGGGTAAAAGTTCAAAATGTTGACATTTAAATCATGTTTCTTGTAGCTGTTATAGTTATAGTGGTAGCCACCTCTGTCAAACAGTGAAGGAGAGCCTAAAACTAAACAGCAAAACAACTGGATATAGGATTTAGGGATGAAGTGCCAACAAACAGATGCTATCACCAGCTCTTAGTAATTAACAGCTCCTGGTTCAAGCTGAGTTTGTTCTCAACTGCTGCAGGATCAATTTCCGCCCTGTCCCACATGTGCTGATAATCAGAGCATTTTAGCACAAGGCTCCAGTCCAATGACAAGTCATCTGTCCAAAGTTACATTTCTACACAAAATTAACACCAGACTTTGGAGTGATTCCCATGCTTTAGAAAGCCTCAGAGGGGTCTGCATACATGAAATGAGTTTAACACAGTAGCGCATCAGATTTATGCTGACATGGAATGAGATTTCACTGCCTACTGCGTAAGACATGTGATCAGATTGTAGAAGAGTACTGCCCACTTCTGAACTACAGCAGCATATCTGGTGGGGGGGCGATCTCAGCTTTTTATTTGCCCCAAGAGAAGCTAATGATCCAGTTTACACCTCTGTGACCTTGATCACAGAAACATCCAGCTGTGCACTGAACTCTTAGAACCTGTAGAAAATGAATTTTGTAAATTATTGAGGGGGAAATCATATCCAATAACCACATTGTTGAGTGTGAGTCATTTCACCCATGCTGTTACTGGTCCATTACCGTAATGAGAGTCAACTGAGTGGGTCAAAGTGGAGAACATGCTGTAAAAACTGGATTTGATTTTGCTGCGACACATCCAGTAACTGACCTGTAAATTTAGTAGCACTGAACTGACAAGCTGAACTAAGGAGCGATGACAGGTAATTTAAATGAATATGAGAGATTGAGACAAACAAACTAATATTATTCATTCAATTTTAATAATCACACACCACTATCAACTCGAACTTTGATTCAAAGGTTTGTCCTTGACTTTACTCAGGTCTCCTATGATGGCAAGCAACACCAATACAAACTCCTCTTCATCTTCTGTTTCTTCCTATTCCATCGAGCCCTATAGTGCACTTCTGCTGGCAAGTTACTATAGCGTCCTATCTGCCCTGAGGAAGCAGTGAACTGTCACCTCTTGCCTACGTTTGGTGGAAAACTTACAAGTTCTTCCTTCCAAAATAATGCCACTCCCATTAGTAGTAGCTGTGTGTTGTCTTTGGTGTTATTTAACTTATACTACATTCAAAACTAAGATAGTATTCAGCAGCAAAGAGTTGTAGTTGGGCGCCCTTCTTAATCGATTATTCTGTGATTGATCGTTGAGATTCCAGGAAATAAAAACACTTTTGATTATGTGGTCTGACAATCAGTCCAAAACCCAGAGATATGACGCACAGAAATAAATTGTCAAAGCCTCGGAGGATGGGTCCTGAGAATGTTTGTCATTTTCATCCAGATAGATGCACTTAGACTGAAGAAATGACTGACTGATAGAAAAGGGTTGATGAAGATGTCACAAAAACGGGAGGCTGAAAAAGATAAATAAAAGTCTTAAGATGAGTGGACAATAAACAATTAGGCTGTGGGCCGACTGATCATATAACTCCCTTACACTTTTCCACAGACCAACACATTCACTCTAAAACAGGTTTTCTTACAGTGACAGAAGCTTTATTAGTTCCTCAAGGAATTTTGAAGCGTACACCTCCCTAACTGCTTGTAGATGGAGCCATCTGGGAGATGGGCGGCTTGGCTCCTCGAAGATCGTCTGTCAGACTTTCACACAGCTTCTCTCATTTGGCTTCATCTCTGTGGTATTCTCTGTAGATTCAGGTCGCTTGTTCTTCATCTCCTTCTCCTTCTTCTTTCCTCCTCCTGCTCCTTTTTTCTTTTTTTTGCCTTGGCATCCTAAGGACCACATGGCTGACTAATGGGATGCCCATGGAGTGGATAATGGTGACTGTGCATAAGAATATATCTCAATTAACAGTCACTCTTCATTCACTGTCCATAAAAACAGAAATTGAGCCTTTACAATGACTTTCTTGTATTTGACCTCAAACATTTAACAAACATGAAAATGAGCTTTTGCTCCGTTATCATTAATTTTTACAACAACATGATTTTTTCTCAGGTAAAAATGCACAAGCTCATTGTTGGCTTTGTTTCATAAATGTATCCTGAGGTCAATAACAGCCTGCTCACTCATATTACTGAACTAATTTTTCTAGTGCTTTTATCGCTTTTTAGTAACAAATTGAATCATTTGTTGCCACTGGGTATAACAACGGCTTTAATTGGTGTTTACACAGAGTACTGCTGGAGGATAGTTTTTTTTTTTTCAGTACAGAATCCATTTGATATTGTCAATAAACTTAATGTGGTGGAAGCAGTTGAGCAGCTGATCCTTCTTTGTCAAGGCCAACTAATCAGATGTTTCCTGGAAAGTGAGTAGCTACCATGGCTTAAACAGACACAGAGAGAAGATAATGGCACAGAGGGAGAGAGAGAGAGAGAGAGAGATGGATATAAAGACAGAGAGAAGTGAGCAAGGGACTAGACATTCTTAAATGCTAATACGTGAACAGGGTCCAGGTGCATGGGAGACAGGCAGCAGAGGTACCATCTGCTTATCCAGACAAGGCATGCCAACTATGAAATATTCATTATGATTCATAGACGCACACGAGCATGCCATGCATACTGTATTTCAGCAGGACTTGAGGCTGTGCACATCCATATGCAATAAGCTGGGAGCAGGATGTACCTGTCAGCGTGTGTGTGTGTGTGTGTGTGTGAGAAAGAGAGAGAGGGAGAGAGAGAAAGAGAGAGAGCAAGAGTGGCTGCATGTGTGCCCACACAAATAGCGGTCTGGACTTTAGTGTGGCTGTGACTAATTCCTTCATGTCCCTTTTGATTACGATGGTTTTGTGTGTCATTGTCAGACCTACAGCATCTCAGATGCATGGCATATTGTTCCAGGATATGTTGCCAATCAGTCTGTCATAAATTGAAAAATATATGAATAATTTTAATCTCTAAAATCAGTCATGGCCTTTACATGTGTGTGATTTTATAGGAGGACAGATATATATATATATTATTATACTGCAGGTAAAATCTACTGCAGGTAAAGTCTACATCATGTGCAATTAGTACATTTCCAATTATTGAATTCCAAGTGTGCTGGTCAGCTCATCATAACGTTTGCCTCCAAATCGAGAGTAAAGTCTCAAATAATGAACAGATAATACATGAATATTTACTCAAAATTAAATCTTGGAAGTTACTTTAATGAAATTGTTCTGGAAATCAACAACTGTTCACTCTGACCCAACTAAAGACTTACTGTATGAGGACTATGTCTTTTAACTGGTCCTGTGTTAAAACGCTGCTGTTTCCAGGAAACCTAATTGAAAATTAATAGAATATTAGAGGAAATCCATAACTGGATAATTAAGTGCTTTCATTCACTATGCAAAGCTCTTGCTGAGACATGCTGAGGGTGAAATATTACTGAGAAACATTTTGTACATGTCTAATTGGACACTCATCATAACATGATGGTTAAATGTTCATTTTAGAGAACATAGCGACAGAGATATAATAAAGCTGCATGTTCTGGTTGTGGAGATGGAGCACCAGTCTGACAGACAGATAGGCCTACAGCTGTTCTGAGTGGACCATCACTGAATATAAGAAACACAAGATAGATAATCTGAAAAAAGAAAGAAATATATATACATATCTATCCTTTGATTTCCTCTCAATGCTGTTTCTGTAGGTGGCACTCTGTTTACCCAATATGAATATCAATACTCATGCTAACCACCCACTTCTTCTATTTCTTCCCTACAAAGCAGAAATTACACAGCAAAGCACACAAGCTGGCACACATCTGTGAGATCCAAATTATCAAATGGATCTGCACTGGACAAAGTAAAAAATCATTGTAAATAATACACATGTTTACATCAAGACCCACAGATAAATTTTTAATGAATTGAAAAAAAAAATGCTGTAAAAGTCCTTTATCTGGCAGTGTTTAGAAACAATAAAAAATCTTGGATCCACTGATTTAATCAGAACCACACCAAAATGTAATGATTGAATAATCCTCTTTCCTGGCACCCATCACTCCATCCATCTACCAGGGAGGGTGAAACTTGGTTTACTACTTTTTTCTGTGATCCTGCTGACAAACAAAAACACACAAAATTTGTATTAACTAGTAGGATATTTCCTGAAAAACTCCTCTAAGTCACTAGTATGGTGGCCCTGAGAGCTCAACATAATGCAGCTTGAGAAAACACGTGCAAATACATGCACTGCAAATTAAGAAAACAACCTCATCAATTTGACAGTGCAGGTAAAGCGCACTCACAACCCTTGCAAATACACAAAAAAGCTTAAAAAACTCACAATACAACAGTGTTTCCGGGGACACAAAAAAGTGAGGGACCTGGCTAAAGACAAAGATTAAACTAACAGTTGTGATAATATCTGAATCATAAGATATTGACGTTATAATAAACCACACACACTCACCATATGTCTAACATTTGCATTAGCATCAGTGACTGTTTACTTACCCCAGTGCAGAAAAAAATGCTGAGTTCAGCATGAATTGATTCCTGTCCTCACCGAGAGCTGTAGTCTGCAGTGGTGGAGAACAACACCAAAGTCAGCTCTTGTTTCTATCACATTTGTTTCTTCCTTTGAAACTAGCATGTGAACTGGGTAGCCTCGTCCTTTTCCAAGAGTGACTCACAGTCACCACAGCCTCAAATCTCCCCTGAAGAGGTCATAGATGTGGCCTATCATAAGAATGTGATGGTTTAATGTGAAGTTTTACATTGGTGTCTGTTGTTCTTATAATAGGCTATGGACGTAGGCCTAACTCTTTTCTGTTTCCACCTGTCCAGTGGACATGATTAGTCAAGTCATGTGGCATGGAGATATTTCTGACATGGAGCTAAAATACTCACTTTGAAAGAAGTGTTGTACCTATGAGCTTGAGTCATTCCAGATGCTGTCTCTCAGCTGGACCTGCTGAAGAGTCTTTGCACAGGACTGAATATCTACCAGCTTCAGGTGTCATGCTGTGAGACTTGCTTCAGGCACAAAGCCTTTCACCAGAGGGAGTCACAAAGCATCACGTTCCCAGAAGTAAACACACTTATTTTCCACACTGAAATAGAGCCAGGATGGTATCACACACCAGCCCCAATTGTCTTCGGCGTTCAGAAACTGCTTTCATAACCACGCACCAAATTGTTTGGATGTGATAGAACAAGAACTAATTGGTGACAGTTAGAAGCGCTAATGGTTTCCAATCACTCTGAGTTCCTGAGCAGCAGTCATGGGTATCGCTGACACCTGTACTCCACCTCTTCTCCACAAACCAAAGCTGTCTGTGTCTCACTCTCTGTGGACAGTTCATGTCCTCCAGTGCAATCCATTTTGGCACGTTTCCTCTAGTAATTGCCAAATTCATGTCACATTAACATTAGAACTCTCACAAAACCAATGGCTGCCAAACTCCACTAACGCCTAATGAATTATGCATCCTGTGTGTGTGTGTGTGTGTGTGTGTGTGTGTGTGTGTGTGTGTGTGTGCCTCCGAAAATCATTAAATCCCCTGCTGTCTTCAGCATTCAACAAGTGTTTAGAAATGGATGACGAGCCAAGGGAGCGATATGAGAGGTAGGAGATGAAAGTAATAATGTATGAGGAGTTTAGATGACTGACACAAATTTTTCCCATTAACGTGGGTGCGAGACGCAAAAAACTTGTCAGGATCCTTTACACACACACACACACACACACACACACACACTAATCACACAAAGCTGGCACATTGCGGTACAAACCAACAAAGCAGATACAGGCTGCGATCTGCTGCAGTCACACCTACAGTTCTTTTATTTTCTGGTTCAGACAGTTTACGCTGTTTCTTTTTGTTCGCTCTAACATCCTCACCACTTGGTAACACAAAGACTGTTTGTGGGACAACAGTGAAGTTGGAGCTTACTGATGTTTCTCTGTAGATTCAGGCAGCGAGGTCAAACAAATAGCTTGAGGTGAGCGTGTAGGAGTCACACAGGATTCAAACACACCTCCAAGTCAGTCACACATATGGTATGAACCAGGAAAAACTAAACTAATCCCCTGATTGACTCTATCCACTCAAATAATGTGTGCCATGCCCAGTTTTTTGCCTGTGAAAAAGTTTTCTCAGGTGCTCTCAGGACTGAAGTTAAAGAGGAGCTATGCAAGTCCGGTCGCTTTTCCACTGTTTTGCTAACCCTCCTCCCAGCCATGTGCATTTGCTTTCAATGAAGCTGACGAGAAAGCAATAGAACGTTATTTATCATATAAGATGTTATGATGTGTATATTTGTGTGGTCTTATCTGTCATAAACAGGAGATCGGTCTAAGGGGGGCGTTTGTGTCGTGGTGCTGCTGAGACAAGAGCTGGACACCAGGTCAGAGGCTCTGATCTTACAAGGTTGGTTTTCAGCCAAGAGACGCCAGGTGGAAGACAGAGAGCCTCCATTCTCCCTGTAACAAGTTACAAGTCATTTATCTAAACATCACAGTTACTCAGGCTGTTTAATTAAAGTAAAAATGTAGCATAAATCCTGCATCGCTCCTCTTTAAGGGGTTTAGATATGCCTACTCTCTCTGAACTGCTGGCTTGTTCATAATACATAGTGCTTTCATACCCAAATTATTACAATAAATGCCATTTGACCTCAACGTCCATGGTCTGAGTTTCGCCTGGGACTGTTGTTGCCTCTTTACCATCAATTGCCTAGCAAAAGTGAAAGAGGCCAAAACACAATCTTTGGGATTTATTCTTCAGATGAAACTATTTGGTTAAGGTTTAGCAAAAGCTGGAGTTGTCTGCTTACAATGAAAAAATGTTCTCAGTTATTTATTAGGATATGAGTCAACATCAGTGTTATGCTTTGTTTAACTCTTGTCTTATAAACGCCTCTCTGAGGACATAAAAAACCCTTTGCTGTTTCATAATACCTATAAAACATAATCAAACTTTTTTTTTTTAATGTCAGCATCACATGTCTCATAAACAACAATATAATCATTGTGGTTTATTGTATTATACAAAGCTTTCTTTGCAGGGCCATAACGCTTCAAATTTTGTTTCAACAAGACTCCTGTGTATTGGGACAAATAATGTTGGCTTGACCTGGACCAAAGAACAAAGAAGAAGTTACCGCTCCAGAGTTTCAATGAATGAATCTAATCATGCCCGGTGTAAACACTGATATCACTACCAACACGCAATGCGTTTCCTTCAATAAATAGACCTTATTACAGACAATGATCAATATTTGGTTACTTTGTTAGTTGTTAGTTGTGTTTGATATTTACGACTCCCCAGATCAATAGAGATTCTGTGAGGCACTTCTATATCTGGGTAATGGTTTCCCTCGATGAGAGATAATGATTGTTGTTCATCTTCTTTTATTGGCCAATTCCTTCCTGTATCACAAATGCACACATACAGCACACGACCGCCTCAACGCACGTAGGTGTGCACATCATATACGCGCCACGTGCTCATCAGCCTGGATGACGATTAAGGCCTATATTTAATATTTAATGGTTTGTTTTGTCTAATGGATGTGTACCTAACCACCATGACGTGAGTGATGGAGCTGCATCGCTGTGTTAATCTCCTGAAGGAGCACCATGAGGTGAGGAAAACATGGAAAAGCTCCCATGATGAAAAGCATAGAAAAAAAAATGAAGAAACTGTTCCAAACAAAAACATTTAGAGAGGAATCAGAGTGGAGTGCATGAAGTACAGGAGTGAGTGTTTGATGAACAGAGGACGTGTAACGGTGTAATAACATTGTTCACATAACACTAGTACTCAACTATAGTGAGAAATAGACCAGGGGTGTCTCATTATAATGTGTCTTCTCCATCATCAGCTAATGTGGATGCTATAGATGCTGCACAGACATATAAAGCGCTGATGCTTTATTTGAGCAATGATGTGTTTACAACTTCATAGCTTTACCTATAACCTATTCCTCTGTGATCATACACAGTGAGCGATCAGTGAATACCTCTTCACTGCTTTCTGCTTGTATCACCATTTAATGTTGCATTGGTTTTGTTCATGGCTGTGCCGATTGTTACCATACGTTGTGAGAGGCGCTTGGATAGAACAAGCAACTTTTAGTTTCATGTGTTGCATGTTTTTCAGTGACAGTGCTGGATGAGACATTTCATTCAGAGACATTTACCAAAACCAGTCATTTACAGTTGTAGTGTTTGTGTTGAATAAGTTTAACTGAAGGTAGAAAGGCTTAAGAGATATACTGGTCCTGTTTTCCTGCAGTTATACTATGTAGCAACTGAGATGTTGGACTGAACTGGTTCACTTGGAATTTTGAACTACACCTTCCAGATAGCCTATTTTCTTTACTATATTTATTTACATCAAGTGTTGATAAAAAAGACACTTTAAGGACTTAGTGGACAATCTGACGCATGGATAACTATGTTCATTAGTGTTAAAGTACCAGCTGTATGTTCTGAATAAGCTGAACATCTGCTCTGCACCTCCTTGAGAAGTACTAAATGTGTCCATATGTTTAGGAGTTGCCTCTACCTATATGAAACAGTCACACTTCTGACTGTAGGTATGGTGGATTTTGAGGTAGCTTCATCTAATCTTCTGATCAACCAAAGAGGAGAAACATCTTGCCGTTATAGTGAACACTGGTTGTGGGAGCTTTTCCAATTTTGACAAGAGGACAAAACCTTCAGTATACCACCACTGCTCTCATTGGCCTTCAGCAAATACCAGCTGAGAGTTTCACAACATTTCTGAGCACAATAATATGAAATGAGCAACATATGAGCTACAGTGTGTGTGTGTATGTGTTTGTAAAAAGCACTTGTCAACACCTGTGAGACTAAAAGCTCTGAGGATGTCTTGCTTTTGACCTTTTACTTAATTTGTCAGCGCTAAACTCACTCTGCTGCTCCTGCACCTCATCCATCTAAAATAATTTCTTTTATGAAGGAAATGTAATCCAGTTGTGATACTCTGGTTGTGCTAATAGTGAGCATTGTTTCAGTCAGACTGTTTGATTTATTTCTTTGTCGTTTTGAAAAAGAGATGCTCTTGCACCACAGGTTTGGAGGCAGTAGAGCTGGTGACAGCGAGGCAGTAGAGTTGCCACAGATATCTGCTCCCTGCATGATGCCTGTGTTTGCTCAGTGGGAGTAACCTATAGCCGCTCTCCTCTGTCAGCGGTGACACACCGCAGGGTCATTTATAATTCAGCGCAGAGACCAAGCAGAGCCAGGCGAATGGCTTTTCCTACAGACAGGCGCTGGAATGGAGCAACAATTACCAGCCTTTCATGCTTTTCTGCCCGTGTGTGTCTGTGCAGGTACACACAGGTGGTGACATTTCCCAGCGTTCATGTAAGCCCCAGTGCCGAGGAGAGCCAGCTAACAGCGTTAGTCCTCCCCATCTTGCAGCTGCTGACTAGTGAGCAGCATTCATTCACGAAAATTTATTTTTCATTACACGGGATGATTTTTTTTTTGTCCTCCTCCATGGGAGGCTGTGTGCCTTCATCGATAACAAGGTTTCAGTTTTACGTCAACAGACCCGATGGAGTGATGAACTTTTTCTCTCCTCTTGTTTCACATCTGTGACTCTTCACTCAAAGCTTTTTCTAATTGCCCGAAGTTTGGAAATGTGGCATGATTTAATGGATCATCATCAACTAATTGGTTCCAAAATATTCAAACACTGCAGACACACACAGATAAACACACCAAAACGTATATAACAGGCAATCGCATGTGCAAAATAACATGCTCTCACATGGGTTCAGGCTTTAATGGAGGAGCTAAACAGATAATTTGTTATGGTGAAATCATGGATGTGGAGGGAATAGCTTCCTCCTGGATGTTGCTCAGTAACTGGGACATGGGTGGTTTACCTAACAGTCTGTCAAAGAGGTAAATGATCAGCTGCTTTCACTGGGAGCAATTATTCATTTGTAAAGGTGGTCACATTGTTACTGAGGCTGAAGTGCAGAGATGAACCTGCACTAGTAATGATGGATTACAGGCCAAAATGATCTACAGCAGATCTTTTTGGCCTGAGATTTATAAAAAAACAACACACACATTGTTTTGCTGAAATGTATTTGGGCGGAAGCATCAGCCTGCATCAGGGTTGTGTCCCCACAGAAACAAACACTTTTCTAAATAAGAAAGTGCTGCTGTTACACAACGAGTCATGAAGAGAAGAAGCCAAAGATCAGGACATGCAGGAGCAGTTTGCAGGAACGTAGCCGAGGGCAAAAACCTGGCTGCTCGGTGCAAATACAAATATAAAATCTGTGCTGCTGTGCCTATATCCTGTCCTGAACAAAATTACATTGAAGAAAAATAGATCCTCACACAAATTATTCTGGTTTAGTTTCACTTTATAGTGCAGGTTATGAAACATTGTTCATGTCAGAGTTTTGCTTTCTGTTGCAAAATAAGAGGGGAAAACCAAATTAGACTTTACCTTTTTATTCCTCTTTGAAGTCATGTGAATTTAGTGTAGTCACAAAGTTTATGAAAACATTTAAGGGTGAAGCTGTAACATCTACATCTGTATACAGTCTACAGTCTAATGACATTCAACTCACCGTCGTATCGTTGAGTGACATGAAGCAAATGAGATTGATTTGTGTATTAAATCATTTAACAGATATAACCTGGACTTTTCTTTCTTCTGGTTCTCTAAATACCAGTCATCTTATGGTTTTATATAAGCTTCACCCACATTAAGTGTTTCTGCACACTGGTGCACATTCAAGCATATAACATATGTCATAACATACAGGTTGTCATAAGATATGACCTATTCTTCATGTGATGATGTTAACGTGTTTAACTGTTGGTGTAAGCTGTAATTTTCCTGCTTCTCTAAGCGCCACCTTCCCTTTTTCTCTCTTTGATGACATGTTAAGCTTAACTGAAGCATTAAGTCATTCTCCATGCAGCAGATTGTGTGATGATGTGTGGGGGGTGAGGGATAAAAGCCAGAAATGTGCACCTTCTACAACGGTAATAGGTGATGCAGAGATAAATACAACAACACTGTATATTCTAATAGCAAGTCAGTTAAATAGGAGTTAATGCTTGAATAAAAATAAAAGTAATATTTATACTCCAAAAGACGAAATATTTCTTGAGGTGTGGGAGGAATAACAAAAGTTTGAACAAACTGTTACTGTTATTTTCATTACCTGGATTCAGTCACGATGATAATAATTATGATAACAATTCATAGACTAAATGTTGCAAACACATCAGAACTTTTTTATACATTAAACAAATCATTTTATATACATGACAAAATTTTCTATTTATTAACTGTCTTATTTTATTTTGAATGCTCAAATGAAGAGGAGACTCTTTGCGTACCTGAAAGTGTTTCTGATCGAGATCAGCAACAGACACCCAGTCTAATGTGGATGGGTCAAAACTCTCACAAACCTGAGGACAATGTGACTCTAATGACTGCTCATATGAGGGCAAACAAGAAAAAATGCTTAAAATGGCAAGGCTACAATAATTTAAATATGAATGTGTTAAATATAATAAGAGGTAAATCTGATCATGATTACAGATGGACTAACATCACCTCTTAAAAGGGGACTGTCCTTTTCTAAACCTCTGACTTTACATGCAGGATGTAGAGCATAATGATAGATTATGTTGTTCAGCGTGAGCCCATTCAGTCAGTAGTAGAAACTGAGCATATCAAGTACTCACTTAACCCTGGCATGCTGCTGGAGAGCTGAGCGAGCAAGGTTCAAGTGTGAGATTCAGCTGATGTGTTTTGACACAGAGACGAGTGACACACAGAATAAAAAAGGTGAAAAATGGAGATGCTTCCATACAAGACTGAAGCAGGGAACAGTTCAGCAGTTTGCAGTAGATGCATGAGCAGATAAAAAAGCTGAGGAGGCTCAGTTAGCCTGATGTTTGTAAGGAGCTGGCCGGAGGAAAAGATGGGAGTGACACTGAGAGAGGGTTCATGAGTGAGGAACAGATAATTACAGCTTTAGTCACGAAGACTGCTGCCTGCGCTTTTCACCTCGTAGGACACGGTACAGGTGCTCGGCAGCTCTCGTGTGTATATGGACAAATGTGAGTTGTAGGTGGAAGTAGACGGGCTGCTATTAATGCTGCGGCCCCTCACCTCTGCATAACAGTGTAATGTACATTATATCATTTTTCAAAGCACCTTTGCCAAGAAAAGTGCCCAGTAGATTCTCTATAACCAGTTATATGTTGAAATTATAGTAATAAAATAACATGTATATGAATTTTATTATCAACAAAAGAAAAACTTTTGAACAAAACTTGGTCCACCTTCATGTGTTAGTTGCCGACAAAGGACCATCTGCCTACATGGGGTGATGGTGAACTGCCCCCAGCTGATCTCTGGCTGTAGATGGGATATTTCCTGGCCATAGCTCCACTCTCCACCTTCATAATTTCACACCAGTGCTTTGAGATTGAATAACTTCCACCTTCGCAGAGACTGCGCTGGCTGGTGGATGTCTGTATAACAACGTGGCAGGAACAGGAGTGTGAAGACCGAAGAGAACTTGAGGGGGCTTTAGGTTCAAACCCAGCTGTGTCTTTAGTGTCTCACATCCACACAGCTGGTCAATCACTGAGTGCAGTTGGTGTGAAAGCCACTTTGTTGGTATGAGAAAGTTACAGAAATTGACCGATTGTCCAGCTTTCACACTTCCACATCCTAGAAGGGTTTCAGGTGGATCTTTTTTACACCTTCTGTGCTTTTAGACTTGTGTGAAAAGACATCAGTGTCTCTGACATTGTAGTGAAAAAAGTCCATATTTGGTGATCATGTGTTCCAAAGGATCTTTTGGTGACATGCAGTATTTATGCCAAGATGCACCAAAACTGCTCAAGGTGACTTCTCATTACGTCATCATTACATCAGACTGTGAATAAAGATAGATGTAGTCTCTGTTATGCCACCCACAGGTGTCTGGAGAGTGGGCTGCTCTGCCGTCACCATCTTGGCAGCACTTGACTCCGCCCAACTCCCAGCTAATCTAAAAATGGGTAAAAAAGAAGGTAAAAGCATACACTTAACTCTCACTGAGAGCAGCATGCCTTCAATTATGCAGAACTTTAAGCCTTTATTAAATTTTAACGAGTGAATAATGCAAAGATCCACCCACGTCCAGACGTCATGAAGGAGGAAACTAGCTGTATGGACCAAAATTGTAAACATGTTTCTTTCTGCTGTAATCATCATTTTAACATAGGAATCAATGGGGATTGAGTGGCATTTGGAGTGATACTCTAGTGGCCGTTGGAGGAACTCCAGTTTTGGGGCTCTTTCCTGCAGGCTTCATTTTTCTGCAGGGGAGGATTTGCCTTTTGATTGAATGCAGCAGCAAATCGATCAGACTTTTCTAATAGTTGCTGACATTGTCTGAGACATAACACTTTTGTTCACATGCCAAATCATGCAGGTTTTAATGACACTGATTGCTTATCTTATTCCCACAGCAAAGGATGACTTCGGCTGGGCATCTACTTCGACCTGCTGAGCAGAAAAAATACAACATTTATGCTTCTGTGGGTTTTGAGATACACAGAAATGTACATCCTGTCTTGAATTGATTAGATTATAAGAATAAAGAAAGGACAAATTGATCTTAAATTTTTATCATGTTTGGACAGGGACAGTCAATAAGCACATCTGGAAGGATCAGGAGAGGAGCACACGCTTTGCATGCTCTAAGTGACCAAAGAGGTCGTCAGTGAATTTGAAAAAGCAAAATGGCAGCATAATGTTTCATTAATAAATAAATAAATAAATAAATAGTTTATTTATTTCTTTTGTAGATAAATTCCAAAAGACAAAAGTAATATTACTGAACAGGAAGTATTTCAGATTTGTGACTTGACTCGCAAAATGTAATACATGAAAATGAGTTGGGATGTGTCAAATGTAAAACTACTTTACATGTGCTTGTATGTGACAATGCATTTGTGAACACCATAGGAAGGTGCGCGAGATTTGCATGGAAATGGATTCATAAGACATCTGATGAATAAATTTCACAGTCAGCAGAAAACCTGGAGGACGTCTGATCATCCTCTCGTCTTGCTGATAGTCGACAGTGATGTCAGGCTGATAACAAATACAGCTATGTAATGGCTATCTCCTCTACTCTGAAATGACATTAGCCTACATCACATTGCAGGCAGCTGGTAGGGGCCTGTGCCTGCTGGATTGCAAGTATGGTTATATGTGTGAAACTGTATGCCAACTGTGCAGTTAAAATAATCAAACTTGTGAGATTAAAATGTGAAAAATTGGAAACATTAAAAATGTGTGTGAAAAAAAAGAGAAAAAGTTATGGGATACCAAGAACCCTCCGGAGTTCAGGCTGCAGAGTAAACCTCCAAAAGCAGCCAAACAATGTTTTCATTAATGCTAATCAATACCATTGACCACCCAGCAGCCTCTAGTCCAACAGAGCTTAAGTTTCTGGTTTGTTTGTTAATTACTAAGTGATAACAAAGACTGACCACACAGTCACTTCCTCCCTCCCTCCCCCTTCACTCCTCTCTTATCTTATCTCAGCCATCCTTCCCTTTCTCCTCCTTTCCTACATTTACACCACTCAAGTCTCATTTGTCACTGCATCGTTTTTTTTTTCATCCTCACAGAAAACTAAAGAGGGTCTCAGAGTTGTTTCAGAGGTCAATTTAATTTCTTTCAGCAAATTGGAATCAAATATAAATTAAATAGCTGCTTCATTTTCGTCCTCCACGCTGTGCATTTGTACGTCTGTCACAAGAGATGGGAGGAGTAACACGGTGGAAACCTCGAGAACAAGAAGATTTGAGCAATTTGCACATTATAATATGTGTTACAGACTTCATCATAATGGGCCCATTGCTGTGGCGAGGCGAGTTCGGTCTCATCAACCCCCGTGTGTCAGAACAATTGATGGGAGGCACACGGTGAAATAGGTCTCCCTGTCCTGTCCATACTGGTGCTTGATCTCCTGGTAGATTCATTCACACGAGTCAAAGAAATCACATGAAGCCTGAAAAAGAAAATGTGTGGAAATAAATGCAGCATATCCAACAGAGAGATGAATAAAATCTCTGTTTTAATAACTTTTCCTCATTTGGTGTGAGCTTTTGAGACTGTTTGTACAAAATAAAATTGATTTGACACATGGAAATGAACAGCAGCCTTGTTTACAGGCGTGGTAATTTAAGGATGAGAGCAAGGGTGAAGATAGAAGAAAGATTAAGAGCTCCTGAAGAGAAATCTGCATAAACAGTGTGTAATCAGTTCGTGTTATTCCTGGCCACGCAGCACTTGAAAAGGGATATTTCTTGATGCATTATTCCTTCCAGGTGTGTACATGGGTGTGCGTGCGCGTGGGTGTGTGTATGTGTGTATATGTAAAAGGGACCTGGTGATCCATCCTCGCCTGATTGCAGCTGAGGGTCCAGGTGTCGTTTTCACATCACACTTGAAACTGAATTCATTGGGACTCAAGTGCTGCCACTGCTGCTGCACCTCCTCCACACCACCACCAGCTCCATCCACATGCTGGCATTCATCAGTAACCAGCGCAAGGGTGAACCTCCTGGCACATGCATATGTGAGTGTGACTGCTGTGGTAGCCTTGTGTTGAATCAGCTTAGCACTTGAGATGAGGAGGCAGGTTTAAGGCTTCACAATGGAACATAGCCTATATGTGACACCATGTGCACTGTGTCAAGCCTAGTGACTGCCCTGCATACAGAACTCAACTGTGTACGTAGCAACATTGTTGTAGACTAGTTGTTTTCTTTTAATCTTTTTTTTCATTTCAGTTTATTATATATAATATATATTAAATTGTTCTTAAAGTGATAGGTTGGCACTGGAAATATTATACAGTAGTTAGATGAGAAAATCAGTTCAATTAGATATGAAGTTTCAACCAGCAGGTACATAGTGGATCAAAATCCACCTACCTGTGGAGTGTATACATCTTACTATGATTTTATATCTCTACACAAAACCAAAAGTTTATTGTTGTGATTGACTCTTTCTTTCTTTTCTTAATGCTGAGCTAAGTGGCTGTTATTTGATTACAACATGCCTAGGAACTTTTATTTTCTAAATCTCTAATCTGGATTTCTATAGCAGTGCCTACAAGAAATAAAGCATGGGTTTTGATTCAAAGCAGCAGAAACATTTGGGGAGTTTGTTGTGCTGTACACAAAGAGAGCATGTAGGTCATTGGTTTTAGGGCACAGAGTTTCTTGGCAAATAACAGGCCACACTGTGATTAAAACCTGTGCTGTGTCACTGTCTGTAGGCTATTTAACTGCAGGGACCAGGTCCTGCACAGAGGCGCTGTGATAGATAAACTACAGCTTGTTAAGGAATTATTTCAATACACAGTCCCTGTTTATCAGTAAACTTGTCGGTGGGTGTATTTTTTTTCTTTATTTTATAGCGAGGCCTCACTCACATCACATCACTGAGGCCTGAGTGAAAACACCACTGATGAGGACTTCAAGGAACAAAGTGGAGGCCCCTTACCTGTACCTTGGTCTGTTATCAAACTGATCACTTACCACTGCAATAAAATGAGCTGCATTCAGTTATTGTCAGCTTTTCTAAACTGTTATTGCAGAGAGTACCCACAGGTAAGGCTGTTAACTTGTTATGTAGGCTATACCGATTTTCTTTGATTTGTTAGTCTGTTCAGGTCTTCTTGTAAAGACTCTCAATAGTCTGGTTCATTTTGTCTGCTAAAACTTTTGAATGACTGTTTTTCATCTTACAACACAGCAACACAAATGTCAGTGTAGTTGTTTTCTGTGTTTACAATTTATTAATTCATTTACTGCAGTGTGTTCATTATGCAAATCTCATGTTCACCGCTGTCACATAAAGGAAAGAAAATGTAGCCAGCTAAATTCCCTGTGATCCCAGATCCTTAAATTTTCTCCGTTACTTGTTCAGCTCATGAAATTAGAACATGTTGTTTTTGTTTTTTAAATTAATATCATATAATCTATATTAATGTTTTATGTTCATGGATTAAAGGTTTTTACAAGAAAGCTGCAGTCAGCTTGTGTCTTAAATCCTCATTGTTTTGATGTCAGGTTCCACCAATTATTGATACCATGACTAGACCATCTTTAAAAACAAACACACACACACACACACACACACACATATACACGTGTTCCTATAGAAACAGATGGGTGTACAGTATGTGACGTTCCTGAGGCTCCTTTTGAGCTTTAAACTGAAACACAGGTTCACATGAAGAAGATACCGTGAAGTGAAACCATCAGATGATGATAAATTACTGTGTGTGTGTGTGTGTGTGTGTGTGTGTGTGTGTGTGTGTAAGAGCTCCAGGACCTGGCTCGTAGGCAAAATAGTCTTGTGAGACCGGTCTAAGTGTGAATGTGTGTGTGTGACTGAGTGTAAGACAAAGCTGCTGAGACATATGCATTAATAGATCTATGCATTATTAAGCATGTTTACTAACTGTGTACCAAAGTCGTGGTGAATGCCCTCAGCATGTGGTCTCTCACTGTCTTCTCTCTCATATCTCCCTCCACTGATGCTAATTAGATTTTTTGACAGCATTTAAACTCAACCTATCTTCCAGATGTGCGTTGGATTCATTTGGATAGATCCTCAGCTCACAGGAGACGACTTCTTGTTCGCCTAAACTGCAAGGTGCGGGAAAATTCATGTACAACAGGTTGCCTCGAGGCTGCAGTTAGCTAATCCATGTCTCAAGCACACACACATACACACAGAGGAAATCAGTAAAATGTAGAAACTCAGACAGAACCTCACAAGTGTGTAGATTTCACACACATGCCTGCCTCCCACACCTCATGGTTAATTAATTCTAATTTGAACGGCCATGGCCTCACCTCCTACACTTATGCCTTCTGAAGGTGCCTGGAGGAAACGCTGCAGTGAGCGAGTAAGACAGCAAGAGTGAAACAAAACCCATGAATGTAAAAATAGGAAATGTCCAAGTAGGTGACGTAACTGAGACGGACACGTTGGCGTGTCGTAGTGACAGCTACGAGACTCGTGGCTCATGGTTTGGCACGATGGTGGAATTAGATATTTTTTTGATACCAATAGTGTCAGTAAAAAGCAGAAAGCGGACACACTTTGGGACCAGGTCATGGTATTTGACCTCCTGCAGCTGCCTGGGAAGACTTCCCTTTACCAGAGAGGGTCAGAATCAGACTGGCAGCTTGGCAACAATTGTCCACCATAATTTATGCTGCAGCGTTTCAGTGCCGATCCACAGTGAATAGACACTTTTGATGCCAAAGCAAAAAGCAGACATTCACAGTGAGTCACCAAAAGCTGCCTCCAGCTCCAAGAAAACAACACCAGCCTTTCTGTCACGTCTTTTCTTTAACTGTAGTTAGCATGCTAACCAGCTAGCCTGGCCGGTCTCATCACTTTCTGATAGCGACTCACTGTAGCCTGTTGTAGAGACGTAGCACCACTCAGATGGTGTATTATAACTAAAAATAGTCCCTAAATGTAGACTAATAACACCGCTGTGTGTGCTTTTTGTCTTTTTTTGGTCTCTAGTTAAAACAAATGATTGTAAATTGGCAGACAGTCATGGTCCACCAGTGGATAACTCTGTACAGATTAAGGTGGTAAGGCACCACCATGAATTTCACATTTCTGGTTTTTAGTGAAATATCTCCATAAGATGAATTTCTGTGGATTTTGGCACAGAGATTCATGTCCCTCTCAACATGACCATCATCAGGTCAAAATATTAACTTCAATATTTTTATTTCACTAAAATACTTTATTCAGTAAATAGGATATGTGTTTAGTGCAACAAATCCAAAAGTCAAGATTCAACATCACACCGAAGTCTTTTCTGTGCTGAACGTCCAAAACAGATCACTGCAAAAAACAAACACTAGTTTTATGACGTTACAGAGACACGATTATGGTCTGGGTTGCAGTGGGCCGTGTTCAGAGATAACAACATGGTGTGTAGTAAATGGAAAAAGTTTCACTTTTTTTCTTTACGAACTTTAAATCCTTTTAATCCAAAATACACATTTACACCATATTAATATATTCTCTACTGGTCTGCACAGTGAGGTAAATATTCAAAGCCAAGACTACTTTACACAAATATGATACATGGACATATATATAAAAATGTAATTATTGTTAATAATTTATTAATATTGTTATAGGTGATATAGGGACATCACTCTCAATAGGAGCACATATGTCTCATATTACATTTCTGTTTATAATGGATCATCAGTCTGTCCAAATAAATAACAAAATAATAAACAGATAAATAAATAAAATGATATAGAAATATTCTTATTCATGATTCATTGCACATTAATTCAGTCTGACACAGCTGGTATTTCCGCTTGAATTTAAAATACAGTTCTGTGTCTGCACAAGATTTGGCAGCACAGAATGAGTTTGTAATGACTGGGCCACAAGAGCAGCTTCACACTCTCAGACCTGTCACTCATTCATCTCCTCTGCTCCAGAAGTTAAAGGATGTCTGTGCTCCTCGTCTGTGACTCCCTTGGGGACCATAACATTAGTTAACAGCGTCACTCATGCTACACTTTCTTGTCCACATTATCTCAGCAGGTAAAACACGGCCGTGGCAGCGTGATGGAGACCCTGATCCCATCACACAGCAAAGAGCTGTCAACCTCATTAATAAAAAAACCATTAACTCACAACAGCTTATCAATGGCTATTGACCCGGGCTGATTGATTTGCTCCACCTGCGTGATCGATGAGACTGGTAAATCTTGCGTAGTTAAAGAGAGAGAGAGACGGTAACAGGGTGAGAGACAGTGTGGAGATGGTGAAGATGTCTCACTTTAAAATTCTCCTCTCTGCTTCTGCCCACTTTTGAAGTGTGAACATCCGCTGACATCTAATACATGCGTGGGTGTGTACAAATACACACTCCCACACATGCCTGACTGCACTGCCATCCTCCCCATCGAACCACACACACACACACACACACACACATGAACGTCTTCCTCAAAACAGAAGTTTGCACAAGCACAAGTGTGGATCATTTACAAAGATACAGATCAAAATACACTTATATCCAACAAAAATAAAAAACTTATTTCCATGCTATATTTTGGATCCCGGTGATTAACTGTTACGTGTACAGCACACACACACACACACACTCTGTTACACACACCACCTAGTTAATGCACGTCAACCAGGCAGCCTTTTATGATGAGCAAACAGACAATAAAAAGTGAAGCACGCTGTTGAATTGTTGAGGTTGTGACAGATACACTCACATTGGCCGCACAAACACACCGAGGAAGAAAAACACAGGATGTAGACTGAAGGAGCACACACACACACACACACAGCGCGGGGAGTATAAAAGGGACATCCTTCCCACTCAGCAGAGAAGTGCTCTCCTCTCTCTCACACACTCCACTAACACGCTGAACCTCTCTACTCAAGGTAAGACAACCATTTTTTTCTTTTTATTATGTGATCAAGCAGAGATTTATATGTTTAATGATATTTTTTACAAAGTGTAAATTTTTTTTCTTCTTCACTGGATCACACATGGAGGAAAATTCTCCTAAAAACACATTGAAGCAAAAAAGACAAAAAAAAATGCTTTCTGTTTAGATTTTTTTTTTTTTTTACATAATATTTGTGTAATTCATCACATTTGATATATTTACTGATAAACTAGAAGGGTCAGATTAGAAATGATCTAATCATGCTTTGTTTCCTCTTATTCTATTTGAGAGTTTATTTCAAGAGGTGAGTCCTGAGAGCAAAAGGGAAATGAGAAAGTCTTTGTGTGTTGACAGTGAGGTCAGTCTGCCCTGCTGAAAACCTCAGGGATGTGACCATCCAGCAGTAGCTACATTGACAGAGCTGTTGTGTTTGTGCGCTGTGCCCCGAGGACCACAGTGTGGATACGCTGTTCTGATTCACGCGCCTTTTTGTTGCAGTCAGTGATTATTAGCTGTGAGGGAGCAGGTGTCTGGCAGACGCTCTCAGTTGTAGCTTGTTACCGTAGAAGTCGACTGTTGAGTCAGGAGATGCCTGAGAACTGAGCTGTGAACTCAGACTGGACTTCATCTCAGACTGTTAAACTTCACCTCTCTCTCTCTCTTTCTGTCATTTCTCTCTGTGTGTGTTTCAGATGACTGCAGGGCTGTGTGTGTGTGTCGTGCTGGCAGTCCTATGTACGAGCTGTTTGGGGCTCCCCTTCTCCTCGCCGCCCATGGACGAGGGCCAGCGCTCCGTCTCTGCTCCTTCTGAAGGTAAACGCAAAAAACAAGCCTGCAGCAAACAGGTGCATTAATAACCACTGTGAGTTTTCATAGCTGACACCTGTTCTTTTCTCTCTGTGCATTCATGTATGTGTGTGTGTGTGTGTAGCTCTGCTTGACTCTGACATCCACAGCTTGGGAGAACTCCAGCCCCGACACAGTCGCTCTGCCCCGCAGCTGAAAGCTCTTCCTCTGGCTGAGGATGATGCAGACTCTCGGGCCAACCTCAGCGAGCTGCTGGCAAGACTCATCGCCTCCAGGAAAGGTGTGTGTGTGTGTAGGGTAATATTTCTGTGGATCTAGTTTCCTTGTATTTCGGGAGGAGCCATCCTTTGCTATGTCTGCAAACTCTTTGAAGGGATGAGTGAGTTAGATCATAAAAAAAACATCTCTATAAACAACAATATTTACAAGAAAGATTCATTTTCAGTGACAAGTGCTTTTCCCTGCTATCCTCCTCCTCCTCCCCTCAGTCCAGCTAATGACTGGAATCAGCTTTGTAAAATGAATTAGTGGTTCTGAAAAGCTTTCGTGGTTTGAAAGAGCATGTATTAGTGTTCGCAGGCTTCCGGCCATCCTCCTCGAGCCATCTTATTTCACTTTTTTCTCTTCGTCTGATTCCCCAGACGCTTCTCTTCTCTCTCTTTTTTTTCTCTAACACAGAGAAAACAAAACCTCGATCCTGTCAGAGCTCCTCCTGTTCAATGTACTGATCTCTCTGGCTGTGTGACAGCACGAGGAGAATCCACAGTGCACAACACACACACACACAGGCACACACACTTTCAGGATCTGTAATTTCAGTTTAGCTCCACAGTGTTGAATGTGACTCCTTGTGTGTTCACATGCATGGATACTGCAGAAAAATGTGAACAGACTGAAATATTTTCACAGAAGTAGAGACAGACTGCAATATGGGATTGAAAAAAAAACAACTTTGTAAACGATTTACAAATCAGAGTGAGTCGTTTTCAGGATTCATTCACTGCCAACACGTCTGAGAACTAGGTGAGATTGTTTCGTGACACATCCACACACTGATATGTATCAGACTGTAGCTACGTTTTTACATATTCATGTATCTTAGCTGTGAAACTGATGCGCTGCTGTCGTAAAATCTTCAGTTTAAGACTTAGGAAGGAAACAGAAAAATGTAAAACAGCAAAGTATCAAAGGTCAAAAGTCACGCTGAAATCGATGTGTAATCCCCTTAAGGAAAATGTGTATATGTGTGTGTGTGTGTGTGTGTGTGTGTGTGTGTGTGTGTGTGTGTGATGTCTAGGTGCTTGTGTGCTCGCTGTTCACTTGCATGTTTCAGTGTAGGAGGTGTCGTTGTCGAGCCTTCTGCGGCCAATCTTCTAAGCACACCAGGGAACTGAAGCACTGCGTTTATGTGTGTGTGTGTGTGTGTGTGTGTGTGTGTGTGTGTGTGTGTGTGTGTGTGGGGGGTAAAATTACAGTACATCGATCACTTCAGGGGAATTAACACACACATTTGTGCACGCATGCACACACACACACAGAGGCATGGACACACAAAGGAAGGGAGGGTAATAGTATGTTGTCAACCTAAAG
>OMNW01035142.1:2782-24786 GCA_900303245.1 Selene dorsalis | reverse complement strand
GGGCGTGGGAGGGGGCTGTTGGGACAGTTTATTCTGCCTGTGTTTTCTCTGTTGCTCAGCCTCATTTGCATGGCAGGAGGAGGCGAGCTCCTGAGCAGCGGGGAGCCTCCCTGACAGCGCCCTGAGAATGAAAACTAACAGAGAATAGATAATTTGGGCCAATTAGGCCATTCAAACGGCTACGCAACAGCGGCAGTTAAGAACTCATTATGGGAAGGGAAGATGTTCATTTACATAAACAGGGGGATATACAGAGACATATCCAGCTAAACACAGAGGAATTAAAAAAAAGAAAAACTATCCTCAAAGACACATTGTGGTACACACTCATCTTGAATAAATAACTTAATGGTGTGAAGTTTTAAGGGGTAAACAATAATGATGAATGGTCAAATTACATGAAAGTCCTTGTCATTTGCTCTAAAGGCCTTAATTTTAAGTGATAGTTGTAATACAGTTGGATGTCTTTACACCTCAACACCCTTAAACTTGACGGATAAACATTATTTGGAAGTTAGGAATGAATGTAAATAGTGTTATACCCACTATTATAACGTGAATTCGATGTTTGTGTTTTTTGTTGTTGTTGTTGTTATTTTGTTTTGTGTGAATTATTAAAGGATAATATTGCTATACTGATGAACTGCTACATATGGAGGCATCATAGGGTTATCTGCACAGTTTTAGGGGATCTTGAGAGACAAAGCACTTCAAGTTTAGCAGATAACATAAATGAAACAAACCATATATCATATGATGTTAGCAGATATATGATAGTCTACTGATTTATCTTAATTCCAAACTTGTGATGAACCCTTAAAGTGATGATGAAATATTCAGGGTAATATGCGTTGGATGATTGGATGGATGCCACTCTCATAGTATGTCTATCCAATAAATATTACATCACAGCCAGCAGCAAGTTATAGCTTAACAAGGTATGGAGACTGAAACATGGAGAAACAGCCTGATTCAATTTAAAGGTAGATTTAAATAAAACCTTCCGGCATCTCGACAGTTTACTGATGAAGACAAGACAGGTTTATTTGAATAGCCAAAAAATTATATCTAGTCTAGTTTCAATAATATCTTCTCACTTGATGCTCCACCAGAAAGTGAATAGGTACATTTCCCACAATTTTGAATTAGAATTTTCATAGCTATTGTTATATTATATTTTCAGTGATGGGAATAATGGCGTTATAAATGAATGGCGTTACTAAGGGTGCTACTTTTTTCAGGAACAAGTGATCAAAAAAGTTACTGTTACAACACCCCATTATAACACTGTTACCGTTACTGACAATAAATGTGCACCGTTATTCGGCGTTGTTACTTGACTCACCCAAGCAGGCTCACTCTAAGCGATGGAAGCTCTAAAAAATTTTTTCTTTGGTGAGGGGGAGGGAGGGCAAAGTGACCACATGAGAGCCCGTTCACACGGATACTGGTGTAAGTGAATCTGCAATGGAACGGATCCCAGAGTGGGACAATCTCGTTTTCGTGTAGAAACCCAAAATGCATCTTTTGTGAAACGATGATGTCATTCCCCCCACTGCTCTAACCTGTAACCTGAGCCACACTGTCAGATGTATACAGTCTATGGACGTAACGTAACAACAACTGCTGATGAAAGTATCATATCTATATTAGTGAATTTAGAAGGTGTCTGTTGCATTGTCCCTCACAACAACACAGCCAAGTGTAGATAAGTGTACAGTGTTAACAACAATGATTTATTCTGATTTTCTATGTAAGTGTCAATTTCATTCATGTAACATATTCAGTGTTTATTTTAGTTTATAACTAATACGTTTTTTAAAAGTAACGTGCCCAAGACTGTATATTTTGGGGCATATCTACCCCTGAAACCATTTCATTGTTTGTAGAATACCCAGTGTTATGTCCCTTTTTACAAGAAACAGTAACATGACATCAGTAAAGACAAAGTAAAGGTGAGGAACCAAAAAGTCATAAATGTATTCAATTTGGATTAAACAAACAAACAGGCAGAGGTTTCTCAAATGTGCCAACAGGGCCTGACATGTGTCTAACCAGCTACAACAGTAAGTCCTGACTATTTTCTACAAAAAACGTACTTAAGAAAAACATACTGGTGGCACCAACCCAGTGGAGATATTGAAAAGAAACTATATGTAAATGTAAAGGGTACCCCAGCCTAACTTGAGCTAATCCTCCAACCACACAACTCTCAAAAGTCTCGACATGTGACAACACTGGTCAAGGAGCAGAGTCCAAATGAAGCAGAACCCCATGACTACCCAGGCAGGCGGCTTCAGGCCCTGATTGGCCAGCCTGGATAATATGGTGGAACCAATAAAGACTGCTGGGATGTCACAAGATGCACAAGTGGTACCACCTGTGGACAAGAGTCCTCTCAATCACTCCTGGAAAAACAGGGGGAGACACACACACACACACAGGAAGAGGCAGAGAGGCCCCAGTTACACATGTGATATTTCCATGTGTTTTGTCCTTTCAAAAACTCTGGCCAAATTGGAGATTTGGAAAAAGTCAGTTCTGAACACAGTTTTAGGTTTCAGAACATGACAGTACGAGACCAAAAATGCATCAGCGTCATGTGTGCAACCTGTGTTTACAGCTTGTTAGGCTACGTGACTACACGTGCCATCGCGAAAAGGACCAGGAAGTAACTTGTGTCACTCATTGTGATTTTTCCAGCATTCAAAAAGGTAGAGGGGGAAATATCTATTCTTGTAAATACCCAGCTCTGTGTAAAGAGAGAGAGAGACACAGGGCAGGCAGACATCTCACTCTGACCTCCTGATACAGACTTGAATGTAACACCCAGTAAAACACACTTTATATTTCACCGCGAGCCCAGCACTCAACAATAAATTGCTGTTTTCACATTTCTGTTTGTGTTGTGCTCTGTTTACTGGAAAGTTAGGCCTTGTACAGACAGGTTCACCTCCACCTAAGATGCATAAAAAGTGCAGTTATTCAGACACATTTAGAGGTGGCCTGAGCTGCATTCCCGTAGCAGCGTGAACACAAACGCTGAAGGTCTCCTGCTGAACTCGTTGCCCCCCTGCACAATCCAATTACATAGTTTGATGATGAACCCAGAACATTTTCTCTCATAACGTCTCCTATACACTGATTTATATGAGGACGGCCCCGAAGAATATTAACATTGACCACCACATTGATTTTGTATTTCGTTTGTTTGTTTATTTACTATTTCAAATGGGTAAAATCCTATTTCATTGTCGAGCTGCGTGTGGTGCATTGACTCAACCAGCACCCTCCGAACCCCGCTCTCTCTCTCACACACACGTATTTGGCAGTGCATACCTGTTTATTTGCATATAAAGCAGGGAAATGAGAACCGTTTTAACAAGTGGTCACTTAACACGCGTTTTAAAGCCAGGTGTGAAGAGACAAGGTTAAATCTGACCTTATGTGATGAGCTCTGCTTGGATACAGATACAGATGGCTGATCGGGGCCAGAGAAAGAAAGCAAACCAGCACATATTGTAATTTTATCCAGTTTTAAATGGTTTTAAATAACAAGGTGTAATTATTTCCAATAGACAAGTCTTGCTTTGATTTTTCATTTACAGTACAGAGAAAGGTGGGGAAAGTTGATAACAGTAATTCCATCTGCTCCTGAGCTACAGGAGGAGAAGCTGGATCCACCTTTCCTGAGGATTAGCTCTCTTCCACACTGTGCCGCTGACTGTAATGGCTTGTAATTATGTGTGATTATGCTTAAACCTCTCTGAATGCACCAACCAAATCACTAACCTAAATCACATCACTCTGATTATTTGCAGTGTACATACTGTTTGGGGGGTGGCTTCTGCTAAAAATACTGTACATACTGTATACCCAGATAGCACGATCATCCCCGAACAATATACGCCGTATCTCCATCCGGTGATGTCGATATGTGCGCGAACATGAATAGCAGTCGCAACCTTCACAATGGGGCGTGTGACAACAAGTACGCGCGCGGCCTCTTTGGATAATTGCTATCATTTAAATATTAATACGGCTCCCTCGTCTGCAATGGTGGGCCATGCTAGTGCCTTTGCATGCAGATGGCATCAGACTGAAAATAAAGATCAAAGACACGAGAAATCCCATTTGTTCCACTCCCTGCGTAATGCCAAGTCTTTAGGAGAATCTGCCTGCTCGATTTCTGGCCTCAGAAAGAGGAGCTGAATGTAAGATGTGGCTGGCACAGATGGCAGCAGCTGATATTCAGCCAGTGAGATTGAGAACACACTCTACGCTCTGCTGCTGTTACTACTGCTGCCCTGGCGCCGCTCGCGACCGCCTGCCTTTCTCTGGCCGTGTCAAAGATACCACTTTTAGCCGATGGCCTCGCAGCTCAGCCTCTCTGAGGATAAATGATTACAATTATGCTCAGAATGATAATGAACATTGTAAAGAAATGCAGACGTTTCCTTATTTAACTACGGAGACCTGCGCAGTAAAAAAAAAAGGAGCTTGTAAGTTATTTATCTCTGCACACAGCTAATTACAACACACAGTATGCCATATACTGTTAAGTGACTTAGGTTAGGTGATGTAAGTATATACATGTATTTGATTTGAAGCGTTCAACTGAATTCCTCCTGCTTTCCAGAGGCCCACTGCTTTCGGTTCATTTTTCAAAATCAACTTGCAGATGCAAAAGCATAATGATGAACCACATGTTCTCATGGTTACTTAGTTACTTATCATTAAGTAAAAAATGATTTGCTGCCTTCACAGTTGAGGACCGTGGGTGCACTTAAATGCGATATTCCTCTACATCAAACTGACTGATGAGGTCTACGAGACCTGCATAGTAAATAAAACAGACATTGGCAAAACAGGCCTTCAGCACTCTCTTGGAAGCACACAGTGGTTGAACTTGTTCATCCCTTCCAGCCAGAATATTTTCAGCTTCGTGGATCAGAGTCCATCCAGTCAAAACAACAGGACATCTGTCCTCCTAACTGATCCAACCCAGAACTGCATAGACAGAAGACGTATATATATCTCTGCCAGGATGAAAGAATATTTTAATTAGAAATCATAACTGCCATGAGTTATACATGCGGTCGTGTGCTCTGGCAGCCGAAGGAGGTGTACCATAATTATCATGTCATGAAAAGCTAAAGCATGGAGGCATGCTTTTGGAAATGACTGGCGCTAACAGACGGCGTTAGCTGATGGCATTCTTGTATGTTTCAAGTGTAAATTAAGTTCACAACCGACGGTTTCTACTTTGAAAATCAACACTTACCTTGTAATGTGGTCAGGGGCTGAGTACAGGGCTGTCAAGTGGTAACAGGATATTGATTTATTGAATTTGAACATGAAGTGACAGACACATTATTTCTAATTTGTCAGTCTTGTGAGGATGCTATGTAGACTGGGCACAACATGTGGCACTGAGTATTGTTTATATATATATTGCATTTTGTTGTATTACATTATGAGCTGGTTATTACAGATTCATGCAAAATCCCATGTGGAATTAGTCATTTTTTTGTATTTTTTTTTCCTAAATATTATGAAGGAACATACAAAGATGAAGGAGGACTACAGACAGAAACTAAAGTTAAAAGTTTCAGTAGGGTATTGATGAAGACTGATAGTGTAAGTGTAACGATGGAAGAGGTATCACAACAAATGAAGTTGTATGAAGGGAATGATCCAGGAGACAATGAGTGTACTAATGCATTTTATGAGAAGCTACATACTTCTCCATTACACATATCTTTTAAGTATGCTGCACAATCAGGCACCTGAATGATCTTGTCAAAGCGTATTAGCATCCATTACGTCTACATCTCGATTATATCTAGATATATTAGAGAGGGATCAGTGTGGATTGTTGTTAGAGGTTTATCCAAATACATGTAGTCTGATTCTGGGATTATTTACTTTAATTTATTTACACTTTATTTTCTGATGAAAGCCTTTGATTTTGACTCTACATTCATCTCTAATTGCACTTTCTATTTGCTAGGTATTTAAAATCAAAGAGGTTTGAATGAAACTGTTATTTTAGGTGTATGTGAATATTTCTCAGATGAGCTCAGGTGGTTGAAAATCAAGAGATAGAATTTCCAGATGAATGAATTAAATATGAAGTCAGTGTGTAAATAACTAAAGGATTTTCAGGTCTTAACCTTTGGAGGAGGAGGAAACACAGAGGAAAAATAAGATTCAGCCTTGACAAGAAGCTGTTGTAGAAGGTCAGAACAACATTTGACACGTTCAGTGTTGTAAATGCTGCTTTTTCTTTTCTTATTTTGAGGATCGTTGTGTTTAACTAAAATTATTTTATTTGCATTCATGATCTAACCTGTATGACCCTTAGCTTTTGTATGTGACAATGTATGCATATATGAATTGTACATGCATATCTGTGGCAGTTAGTGTGTGTGCAAGTGTGTGTAAAGATGACACACAAATTAAATGTAATGTAATTTTATGTTTTAAATTCTTGCAATGACAGAGGTTAAAGGTTCATGTTCATCTTCAACATCAACCAACTTACACTCCAATGACACAAAGATACAACGAGAAACATAAAACTGATGAAAAAGACCGTGGTAGCAGGAATTTATGAGTTTTTGAGTGTTTTAGTCCAGATGGAGGCTACTTTGGGTGTCTAAGGTCAGCCAGGACTGGGCCTTTCTTTCTGGGTGTAAACAGGCAGAGAGTTCATCCAGATTGATTTCAATCTCACAGTGTTATTAAGTGCTGAAGTTGAAGGCAACTGGACTTCTTTTGGATTCCTGAAGACATTTCACCTCTCATCCAAGAGGCTTCTTCCAGTCGGACGGACAGAGATCTTGAGCCTGGAGGGGCTCAGGCAGAAGCCCCGAGCTTTCCTGCCCTTTTATTATCCATCGTAGGTGGAATGTGGTGTGCGGCAGGAGAGGTGGGAGGAGCAAAGATCAGTGTGAGAAAACCTAGGCATTCAAACCATAGGTGGGTTTAACACTAGAACCGCCAAGATGGTCTCACAGACTGTTTGGGTTTTTCTTATGGAAATAACTCTGTTTGCATAAAAACTCCAGGTCTCTCAGTTTGTGACTTTTCCTAAATGTGTTTAATGGTTTCTGAAGCTTACAGCTTATTAAAATGAAACATACTCGATTTCTGAGCATTCATACCTTGGACCGCATATAAACGGCAGTTATAGACCACTGTGTCCAGCTGTGGTCCACAGCAATTATTACAATGTTTCCATTTTGTGGTTTTCGCGCCTCTATTGTTTTCTCACTTGTTATTATTTTCATATAGGGTAACATTTATTAAAAGCCATCAGGCTTGTACAGGCAAAAACTGAAAGGGGCCATTTAGAAATGAAGAGAGGAAAATCACAGAACATAAGATCCAGGAGACTTGTCTCCGAAGTCCAGGAGACTGGTGAACGAGGGAGGATCAGATGGTGGCTCAGGTAGCCATGAGGAAACTCTCACTGTCAGCTGCACATCTGTCAGCTACACATCTGTCAGCAGGTGTCCTCCATACAGACACTTCACTAACTTTGTTTAGTGGATCAACTAGATCTTGATTATGTTGGACATGAAGCACTATATATACTCACCCTCGTTTATAATGATGATTGAATTATGTTGCTAACCTGATAGATCTCTCGGCTGCTGTTCAGTAACAGTCTCTGTGGGTGTGTGAGCCATGTCATCTGCAGATAGAACAACTGTAAAAGACCAGGGCCCATATTCACAAAGACTAAGAGTTGCTCTTAGTGACGTAATTCTAAGAGAAATCTTAGAATTTCTAGAATTCTGAGAAAATTCTCAGGATTTCCCTTTAAAGTTAGGTGAAATAAAAGTTACTCACAAAACATCTTAGCAAGAGGAGAAGGCAGGAGGCTTGAGAGGTTTTTTAAGCAGAGAAGGAAAAGGCAGAAAGACAGGAAGGTCAGAGAAATATTCTCCAAACACTGAATGACAGCGATTTAATGAAACGCTACATATTAGACTGTGCAGGGATAATATTTGTGCTCAGCCTGATAAAAGACTAATTTACTTCTTCCACTACGTAATATCGCAATAACAGAAAAATGAAGGTGATTACACCATTAAGACATTGAGGAACTGGCAAAATGCAACGATGCAGCAGTGATGACTTAGCCCTGTCACAACCCTCAGTCAGCACAGTAATCAATTACAGCGCTTTTTACTTTTTACCTCATATTGTAGCCTTGTTTGTTCATTTTCCGCTACATGTCCACATGTTGCAGGCTCACAAACAGACATTCATGGACATAGCAGGTTTTGCGGTGTTGATGATGTAATTAATGAGACAACCATACATGAATTTGCTGAGCAATGTGCTCCAGTCTGCCGCTTGGCTTTCGCTGTAGAACTGGAGCCGATTTTCACTCTCAAATCGTCATGTGCTCCTCTAAAAAAAGTAAACACGATTCCTCCGTCCAGTTGGGTTTTCTTGTTCTTTCTGTGTCCATCTCTGGTTTAGTAATTTTGCAAGTCAATATTCCATATTAACATCAAATAAATTAAAGGGATAGTTCGGGTTTTTTGACTTGAAGTTGTATGACATCTTCAATAGCAGTGTAGTGCATCAACAGTGACTCTCTTGTCCACGAAAAAGTCAGACCTCACAATCGCTCGGCGCTATTTTCTCTCCGTTCGTATCACTGCGCGCTGCCGCCTGTCAACTGCTACGCACCTTTCCGTCAGCTGTTTCACAGTGTTTACATGCTAACGTGAGAGCAAGACATTTCCCATGAGCTCTAGCGCGTATTGTCGTAAAGACGCTTATCTGGCTCATGCGTCTGGGGCTCCAGACCAACTTTTTTGTGAGCAGTTTTGGGCAAATTACTTTGGAAATGTATTTAAAATCCTTAAGAACAGCCTCTAGAAGGACAGCAGAGTACCGGAGCAGGCTGACTTTATAGCCCAGGATGGGTGCTCAAGTGTCTCCGGTGCAGAGAAGCTTCTCACTGCCTGTAGTCGGTTGCTGTAAATCACTAAATAATATCAAACTACAAAGATAAAACGATATTTATTGAAAATGAACACAAGCGTGGGCAATGTAGATTCATCCACGATAATGTGAGACTTTTATAACCAAAAGGAAACTCCTCATTGTCCCTTTAATGTTGAAATGCAGACAAGTTTTTAAGAAACCTGGAACATTTTGTAAAATTAAACCCAACAAAAATCTCTGAAGCAAATTAAATTGGAGGTGAAAAAACTACAAGCCAGATTATTTGAAATGGATTAAAATTACCTTGAGTCAACTTTACATTTCATTTATACTGAAATTTAATCTCCATCAGTGTTTGATAAATTACCATCAGGATATTCTCTTGTATTCGTTTGCCTTACTTGTCTCCTATAGTATGACTCTTACGTCTCCATTACATGCTCTGATCAAACACATTTCCCCAATTACCCCATCCCTGCCCCAGGGCACCATCACTTCATTAGGTACACCAGCTAAACCCAATGTTGTCAACTACTCATCTGTTGTATGGCTCTAGTTTCAGCTGGGTGAAAAAGAGAAACACAAGATGCTCATTTGTGAATGGTTTATTTGTCCATTTATTCAGATGGGCACTCGACTTTGCCGCTGTTGATGTCATCAATGACATCATGGGGATGACGGCCATCAATGGTGCATCCCACAGACTGAGCGGTGCCCAGAATCTCCTTGATGGTTCCTGGAGGGAAAAAAACAAGTTTGTCAAGAGTTGTTTGCTGCTACTCACCACAATGTCAAGAGCAATGTTTAGGGCTTATCTTTCTTTTAATGGGGTTAGATTAACTGAATGTACAGATTTAATCCTATGTCTGCTAAATATGATCTGGTTGATAATGTTCCTGACTTTTCGGCACAGAGTTGTCCATTAGTTTGGGCAGCCCTGTTTCCTAAAGCAGGGTCAATCTGAGCCTCCACTGGATTATACTCAGTCACTCAGACAGACGGGCATAGTGGCGGGAGGCTGCGCGGTGAATGCTAATGGACTGAGGGGAAACTGCACACATGGGAACACTTGGTGTAATGTGACGTTAACTTCTGATAAATTTAGATTGACTACTACTCTGTTCTTACCAGAGAGCTCCCTGGCGATGGAACGAGGCCTCATGACACGAGCGACGCCCACGATCTCATCAAAGGTCACACTTCCGCTGTGCTTGACTGGGAAATAAAGCAGTATGACATGTAGTCCAACCAGTCAACCTCATCTGATACAGAGAAAATGTTTTTGCTAGTTTTCAGTCACTTACTGTTCTTGACCTTCTTCCTGTCACGGGGTGGCTCCTTCAGAGCTTTGATGATCAGGGCAGATGCAGAGGGAACCACCTCAATCTGAACAGGAACAAACAGGATGTTATTAAAATGTAATCAAACCTGCATCTCGCCGTCCTGCACAACTAGACGCTTTTATTCAAAGCAGGCTGGAAGCAGTCAGCGTGGGGGTACGTACTGCTGCCTGTCTGTTCTGGATGGTCAGCTTCACAGTGATCCTCAGGCCCTTCCAGTCACCGGTGGCCTTGGCAATGTCGTCACCAACTTTCTTGGGAGACTGGAGAGAAAACACCAAGGAACAATCAGCACTGAGCAGCAGGTAAAGAAAACCTAAACCTAAGGTCTGCTAGAACCAAGTTTATTTTGTGGTTTAACACTGTAAATCATTTTAATCTCTAACGACTGTGTTCCTGACTTTTCGGCACAGAGTTGTCCATTAGTTTGGGCAGCCCTGTTTCCTAAAGCAGGGTCAATCTGAGCCTCCACTGGATTATACTCAGTCACTCAGACAGACGGGCATAGTGGCGGGAGGCTGCTTCTATTTTACATTAATACAAGAGCAGATTTTAACACTCACCAGACCCAGAGGTCCGATCTTGGGGGCCAGAGCTGAGGTGGCGCCGACTTCTCCTCCTGTGCACCTCATGTACACTGCAAGACAAAAAGTGACATACGTTGCAGCTCCATGTGTCACAATTCATTCAAGTCACTGATAACTGGCTCAATATTCTGCCATATATATGCAGTCCAACCAGTCCTCTATAGGTCTATCAATTACATTTCCCCAGATAAATGCATACAAGTTATATGGAGTGATTCAAGAAAAACACATCTAGTAACCAAAGACTAGGCTCTAAGTCCCAAAAAGACAGTACTGTATAAAAAAGTACCAACAAGACATCACACACCTTTAAACTGAAACTTTAAACTGAATTTGGCATGTTTCACTCCTGAACAGTGTTGTTAATAATCATGCTGTGGCGTCGTATACAAAAGGCTTTGTGTGTATGGCCCTATACACACCAACTAAAATCCTGTGTGAGTGTGTACTCAGCATCCATCATGGGAGAGTGGCTAAAACTACACAATGACGGTTTGAGTAGAATTTTTAAACTAAGATCAATCACTGTCTGCATTTGCTGCAAATTTTGGACAAGACCAGTATTAACTACACTACTCAGAGTTAGGGATATTCTGCTTTTAGGTGAAATTTATGGAAAAATGTAAAAGCCCAGGGCATTTAAGATGAAGTATGGGATGGTATTTTCATCTCAATGTATTGAAACAGAAGTTAACAGTGGTGTGTGTACCACAACAAAAAATGTCAATAAGTTATGTATAATAAAGGATGTCCTCTTTGCTGCCTTTCTGTGACTCTTCCAGTCTGTTCAACTTTCATGGACTTTCATGTTCAATTCATGGATCAGACACTTGTGATTTTTGCAGTTAATCATTTTGTTAGAGAACAGCATGTTATAAGTGCTGAAACATTGAACAGTTGGACAAAGTTTAGAGAAGGTACATTCTGAAGTTTCATCTGAAAGCCCAATATCCCTAACATTTTGTGACTAGTGTATAGTAAAGTATCATAACATTATGACTTTATGCAAATATAGCTCTTAGAATACCCGGATTAAAAATGACAATTAGTTATGAACACTCAACTCATTTACAAGAGAGCACTTCTGAAAACCTGGATCCATAAAGGGACTATTTTTAATATCATCATCTAATAACTGCTAAATGTCATGTTTTCCTTCATGAATGTTCAACACATGTAAAAGCTCTTGACTTGAAACCACTGAAGACAATTGAATGTGACTATATTCCCATGAGAAAGACGAATGAAGTCATCCGATATTTAAAGCCATCAAGCACATCTGAAGTTTCAATGGCCTTCCTTCACTGACCTGGACATGGATTGCAGTGGTGAATTGATTACAACCAACGTATTTTTTTTTTCAGTACACTGAGACAAAATTAACGGCTAGGTCTCAAACTTGTTAGTATACAAAATGCATAGCCTAATCAGTCACTAAAGTTCATAAAGCAGTTGTGGACAACGCTGATTCGTAGTCGCGATCAATTTCCAAATTTAAACATGCAGTCATGGTTCGAGCTAACGTTAGCATAGCTTTACCATTAGCGGCTAGCTAGTTAAGCCCACGTGCACTCACTCGAATTCAACGCTGGTCCTTCAAAACAAACTTAATTTTCATTCATATGTTTAAATATATTCACATGCAACATCAATTAAAACCTGCAGACCTTAAAACAATAGAATTTGGTTTTCTTAATCGCGTTTCGTGTCCTGCCTTTACCGTTTTCTCAGCGCCGGTCAGACGCCACGACACACCGACCGACTCCATCTTGGCTGTGAACAAGCTTCAGCTTTTATTACCCACTCGACAGTGAAAACATACCAATCTTAACCTCGTTGGGGTCGAATTTGGGAGGCATGTTGCTGTTGTGGTGGTTGAGCTCAGTTCAGCTTGGTTGGTGAGGGTGTCGGATGAACCCGGGATCGGGACGACCGATTACTGTTGCACCTTCACCGCTAAGGGGAAAGAAAGGCCGACCACTGCCTCAACGACGTTTATATAGTTTCACGAAGTACCGCGAGATGTTGTCATTCAGTTCTCGTTGCCAAAACCGCATTTCAAGGACCCGCGTTTTCGCGACAGTGCCATCTAGCGATGGGATGACTGCAAATAACTGTACTATACCAGAGACAGTTGCATAGGACTTTGACTATACTACAATATAAAATGATATATTACTATAATATAATATAATAATAATAATAATATTGTTCTGTTATTATAATAATACCACAATAACCTTTGTCTGGTTAATGTCTTGTTAGCTGAAAGGATTGCTGATTGTTGCACAGATCACTGTTGCACTTGTCCTTAATTGAGGAAGAAAATTAAGGCTTTTGCAGCAATGAAAGAGAATTTACAGCAGTAAATTTACACTGGATCATTATTAAGTGAACATTTAAAAGAAAAGTAGAGCAGAAGACTGATGGTAGTTTTGTGCAAATGTTTTACTCTTAAAAAAAACAAAAAAAAAAACTTAACCCTGAATCTTGATAGGTGTTTTGAGGCACTCACTGCTGTAGTTTTTAAAGGTTTATTCCACCCAAACGCTACAATATGTGTAATTACCATATGGCAAATTTACAGAAATTCTGTTTGCAGTCTATGGGTATGTTAAAGGTTGCAGAAAGAAGAGAAGCTTTGCAATCCAAACAAGACACCAGAAACCTTGATCCATCTTAAATACAACTGTTAGCTTGATGGACGATGCTCCCCGTGAGATTATATAGAAAGCGTACTAATAAAATGAAGCTAAATTAAATAAAAATTAAATCTAAAATTCTTCATGGATGGCTGTATATTATGGCTAATTTTGTCATCAGAGACCATCCTAATAAAATATTTGTTTAGTAAGTCTATTGTTAAGTGCTCTGTTTTGTATCTGAGGATCATCCAAAACTGGAGATAAACAAAACTTGGCCTGTCGATCATATCAGAACCACTAGTCTTGATAAAACTAATATGAAAACCATTGTAACAGATTTTGTGTCCAGTGTTTAATGGATGTTGACGTGCTGAGAGTTTTGCTGGTGGTGCAAAGATATTTTCTGAACTGGTTCATGAACTCAGTGAAGGCCAAAGTGCTGCATGTGGGTGCTGAGTGGATGAACATCCTCTGTAGCAGCATAATGGGCCTGAAGCTGCTTGAATATAAAAGCATTATGTGTGTATTGAGTGTATGTTACTTTGGGTCTTTGCCATGTTTAGGGGCTGTTGTTAGTTGTTTTTCATCACAGCTGGTTCTCTGCTGCAGAGGCAGTGTTTTCCTGGTTGAATCCTGAAGGACTTTTTGACTCAGACCTCCTCTACAGGAATAGCAACAGAACACAAGAGGGAGTAAGTGGGTGAGAAGCGCAGATCATCACTGCTGTGCTGTTTAATATGCATCATGAAGATCTGTGAGGATCAGAAATTCACAAGTCATATGACAAAAAAACCCTCTGTATTTTCACAAACTCAGTGAAATTCATGGGAAATGTCACATTTGTATGATAATATTTTACTGAAATGATAATTATAACCATAATCTTTGTCTGATGTCCATTTTGTATTAAAAAATAGATATATCTTTTGTGAAAAATGTGAATATTATGTTTTATTTTAATATCTCTTAGCTTTGTTTGTAATATATCGACTAGTTCAAGTACAGCAAACTATGTCAGCTACACCAACATGAGACAGAGGAGTCCAGTTTCATTTGTGCAGAGGAGAAGGCAGCATGTTACATTTTTATTTTCTCGGTTCTTTCTTTCTCTCTCTCTGTCTCTCTCTCTTTTTCTCTGCATGTGTGTGGGGGGTTTACTATGTTTGTATGATCCACAAACAAAGAGCACACCACTTGTGGGATTTGACAGTTTTATGGAGAGTGGACCAGAAAATGCATGATGTCAATGACGTGTCCCAGCAGATATAGTGAATATCTTTGTGTGTGTGTGTGTGTGTGTGTGTGTGTGTGTGTGTGTGTGTGTGTGTGTGTGTGTGTGTGTGTGTGAACACAGGCAAGCACAGTGTGGACGGTGAAGTGTCAGCTGTTAATTCTGCATAAACAAACTGCTGAGCCTGAAGCGCAAGCAGCGAGTGAGCCAATGTTAACATCACACGCAGTTGGACAGCTAAACTCAGGGGAATGGTTCGATTTCGGCAGAGTTCCTTTCCTCCATCTTTTCCTCCTGCTTGACCTTTTCCCTGTTTTTTTCTAATCAGCAGCTCTTCTTCTCTCATCTAATTTCACAGCTTTACAATTTCCTCTATTGATTTTTTTTCTTTTTTTCAAATCCGGCAACAGTCAGGGGAATAGAGGCTAAGTACACAGCTTTTCTCTTTTAAATGGATTCAAAAGAGGGGAAGAAATTGTCTTTGGATTCCTGCTCCTCGACCATTTCAATTCATCAACAGCTTCATCGGTGTTTCCAAACATCGATCAGTCTCATTTGGCTTTGATTGGTTTTCTAAAGCCAACCAGGAAACTTTGGCCCTCACTTGCTTTAGTTCAAACAAGGTAGTTTACAGCTTAGTCTGATTGAATGTCTTTAGTTCCGCAGCTGTTGTAACATGAAATATTGAATAAAATCTGTTTTTGACCTGATGGTGGCACTAGAGAAGAAGTCAGGGGAACATAAAGGTCAGTAGGATTCATCCTCTGCTGACTATGAATGTCTGCACGAAAGTTCATGACAAGAAAAGTAAATAAGATCTACGCAGAAAGTGCGAGTTGGTAGGTTTGTGTTTTCTGCTAATTGTTAGTTGGTGTAAACACTGAAAGTCTGGGATACTGAGGATACCTGGCTATGATTTCTAGATCATAGCCAGGTATCCTCAGTATCCCAGACTTTCCCAGACTTTCAGTGTTGACTGTAGAAGATGTGAAGATAGCTACCTGTTAGTGGTGTTTGAAAATAAGATGAGTGTATTTGGTTTATTATAACGTCAATATCTCATGATTCAGATATTATTGCAAATATGTACTGTTTGCTTAGCCCTTGTCTTTAGCCAGGTCCATCACTGGAGAGCTGATGGAGATATTCTCTTAACAGCACATTTGCATATTTGCATTCAGCGAACATGTAAATCCGTGTGGACACATGAGGATGAGAATAAAGAGATAAAGAACAAAAGTACAAATTATTTTGGTCATCTGACAAAAAATGTCCCAAAAAACAACTTCAGCTTGTTTACATCAGAGATTCAGTCCATAAAAATCACAGACACTGTTGGAAGGGACAGCTTTGTATGAAGCATTAAATGGCCATTAGCGCTTTAGTCTTAGTTACTATGCTGGCCAACATTTTTATCTTTGGGAAAGAGATGCATGATGCGATAAAGGTGATCTTCTGGGACATCCATGGTTTGAAATTTCCCAGAGCTGTCAGAGATAAATGGAGCTGAGTCATGCTTGGAGAGACACCAGGACAAGAGCAGAATGTTTTAAAGAATAATGCAGCTCAACAATGCTCAGTTGCCCAATGCAATGTGGTCTTTAAATATATTCATGTTAATAGACTCCTTAAGAGAGTTGCTAAGCGCATTGTGAAATATTGGCAAATCATCAGAGTCAGTGACACTTGTGATAAATGCTTCCCGCGCCTCTGAAATATTTGCAGCTAAACTCAAAAAACTGTCTTGAAATCAAGAACTACTGACCCTCCTTTGTTCCTTACAACCTTATCTGTCTATTTTAAAGGCTGGTCTTCAAACAGGTCTAACAATTCCTCTCACGGATTGGTCTCCTTCAACCAAATCCTTTGGGCTTTGACTGTGGCCAGTGAAACATTGTCTGTCACAGATGCCCAGTCCTCAGTTTCTTATCTTGCTGCTGGACCTGCAGTCTGCTATCTGAACACTCTGATCTTGGCATCTTGAGCAAACAGCTTTGGTAGTTTGAATCCTATCTTACTAGGCCCTTCAGTGTGTCATACAAGGACAAACATCTTTACAGCTGCACCAGTAAGAACAAGTCAGGGCCAGGTTGGTGGACGGGACACAGATTGGGCCCATTAAACCCAATTCCAGTGGTGCTGGTTTGGGCCAGGTTCGGACTGGGTTCGCTTGACAGGGGGTGGTGCTGCGGTCATGTGTGTGTTGTAAAGCGGCCCCTCTGGACCCCGGGCCGGGGGTGTACCGCCTTCCCAGCCCCCATGAAGCCCCACCCCTGCAGCTAACCCTTGAAAAGTACTGGTGCCGCTTCTCTTTGCAATATACCACACATCCTTGGGTCTAATTATCCATTTGCATGGCTTCTTGCATCACTGCTATGCAGATGACACCCAGCTGTATGTTATGTTCCCACAGTCTTGGGATAATATGAAGAAGCAACTTTGATATTTACGTTGTGATGCAGAATTCAAGCTGTGATTATCTCTTGACTTGACCACTTCAGTGCCACTCTACTTCAATGACCTCCCTTCACACATTGTCAGACCACTGCATATGGTCCAAATTGGTGAATGTCTGATCTTTGATCAGTTTAAAAGGGCACATTTCATTCTGATGCTTGCTGACCTTCTCTGACCTCATTGCCTTATTGAACAGATTTAGTTCTTACACCAAGGTTTCCTCATGCACTGAAGCTTTACTGTTGTCTCGCACTTGTAAATTGCTCTGGATTAGAGCATTTACCAAATGAGTGAATGTATGTATAACACATTAACAGAGCAAATTGGAGCAAATCAAAATAAAAGAGCATTACAACCAGTTAAACAATACGAATTGTTGCCTTTCTGCACAAGAAATTAATTCAGAAAGTTTTTTTCTTAGTAAATGGATGATTCAAGCCAAGTTTGCACCTCTGTTTGGACTGAGAACACACAGATACTTGCAGGGGGCAACATTTTCACACGCAGTTGCAGATGGAGGGGTCATGGAGGTCCTCACAGATTCAGAGAGTCAGCTGCTAGCTGCTGTGCAGACTGGTAAAATGGATCCATACCGTCTCACCCCCACGATGGCGCTTCTGTAACACAACACTCCCACTTAAGTGTTGGAGGTTTCAATGGAGATGCTTCTCATTCACTTCGAAGAGGGTGACGTCATTCGTTGCCAACCTGCATTATAGTTCTGTTGTAACACCTTGCTTTTGTTGCTTTGGTAGAAGTTGAGGAAAGCACAACGGCTAGACAACATGTTGGAGTCCATCCTGCACCAACTAGCATGTTCACCGACCTGTGGCGATTCATTTCTACACTTTTTGCATTGCTTTCCACACTCATCATCATTTATTGGTGATGTCAGCGTCGTTAATAAAAGCAGTTCTTCATTGGCTTAAAAACAAAAAAGAATCCTTTGAACGTTATCCATTACCGCTTTCCCCAAATACTTTTTGTAGGTTTCAACATCATCCCAATCAATTGAGATAAATAAAAGTGTTTTGCTGTGTGGCTGTATGTATTTTACCTTGAAGAATCAGGGACAGTAGGCTACTTCTGGAAAGTGGTTGAATTTTAAATTTTCGTCCTCATCATTTTTCAATGCTGTGAACACCATGATGTATAAGGGTGTATTTGACTGCACAAATAAAATACACAAATCATCTGCAGCAACAGATTACAGCACAAAAGATGACTGAGAATATATATTTCCACGTACTTTGGATGAACTTCAAAACATAAAAAATTCATCAAGCAGACTCTGTGTCTTCGTTCACAGTTGGCCGCACTCTGTTTAAGGCGACGTCTGGATCTGTCAGGCAGCATGTAAGATGAGTTGGAGGACGGAGAGAGGGCAGCTCGTCAATAACTGTAAAAGGACACCTGGCCTATATAATCTGATTCCTTTCTGAGGGTTTCCTCCATCAACGCTGCACAGACTTCCTCTCTTTCTTCATTCCATTATGAGAAACAGGAGACAGAGGGACGGCACAAACAAGGCCTGAATGCTTAATGAAGCAAAGCTCACATCGACATGCCATATTAATGAAATACAGTTCAACAGCATGTTAAAGCATGGGCAGCCTTTGAAGGTAGACTTTGGGAAGCCTGATAAGACTTTGTGAAATATATTGAAGCAGGAGTTAATTAACACGTGTTTGAGAGGAGTGTTTGTGCTGAATCAAGGGTGAGTTATCAGTTGCCCTGCTGCACGGGTCCCCTGGCAATTCGGCACAAATTGAGAGAGCAGAACAATTCCCCAGGAGTTTGGTTTAATTTCTTCTGTCAGAGAGATTCCACTCAACCATGTTAACTCCCAGCAGCATCAGGAAATTAACTTGCAAAAGAGGCTTAAGGTTTCTAAACAAAAAAAAAAACAAAAGGAAAGAGAGGCTGACTGTGTTCTTCACCAGCACACTGTGAAGAGAGAACAATATTTCAGTCATTGAAAGGTTTTTGTTTTCATTCATTGTCGAGTAAACAGAGAAAAAGAAATCAAATTGATATTTGCTGTGTCCTGTCTTTCTCCTCATTTCACCTGAACACTGTTTTTCAGGTACTGGGCACTAGGTTGTCATAGCTCTTCTGATGTTTCAATGTCCAGGGCCCTGACTCCTCACACCCTCTCTGCAGTTTCCTCCAGATGTTGCCCTCAAGAGCACAAGGCTGCTGAACAGCTTTCTGTGAGACTTTTTTTTTAACAAAAACTGAACTTTTATTAATCTCTGGGAAACATTTTCATAAAGTTCGACTGATTTGAGATCGGGGCTCTGTGGGGGCCACATTATCTGTTGGAGGACTCCTTGTGCCTCTGGTCTCTGAAGACAACTCTTTCATGCAATGAACAGCAGCAGAGAGAAGAATAATCTCTTATATAATCAACCGTTCTTTCACAAACCATTAATTAAAGGTAGGGTTGGAGATCCTGGAAAAATGGTTCAGCAGACCACATTTTGAAAATTCACAAGTCAGAAGTCCAAGCCCCTTTCCTCAGACTTCTCTCCGAAGCCACGCCACAAGAGCACAGGATCTCGTGCTCGATGCTGTCATGTGTAGCAGGGCTTCACTGAGCAGCATCGCTAACTTTCCACCAGCTTTTTCTCATGGTTCATTCACGTGAAAGAAAACACCTGACATCATAATAAACCATTCAGCATCCAGTTTAGAGGCACATTGCTACCTACCAGACTTCAGTGTGGTACACTGGATTACTGGCGCTGTCTTCTCCACGTTGTAACTCATTGAAGACTCAGAGCACGTGCGTGATTAGTGCACGAAAAGCGGTACGTGCAGAGGAGGGAGGGAGGGACAGAGTTGGCAGTTTGATTGACACATCACGATCAAGATGATTGGATGGTATTTTCCAGGATTGTACTGACTTTTTTCATTTTTGTGAAAAAGCATTAAATTAATTGGTAAAAAATGCTCCAGAAATAGATCTCCAGCCCTTACCCTACCTTTAACAAACCAAATCATTCAAGAAGATAAAAATGGAAATTGCAGGCCAACACAGTCACGAACACCCCTCTATTTGTTTCAAGTTACAATCTATTTTGTACCAGATTTATTCACTTTTCATAATAAAACAGAACAGAACCCAATTGACCATTTCATTACATTTCTTCAACATCCTGGTTTTGTATGTTTTTTTTTTTATTCCTCCACCACTTTGAACATTGTTCATCCATGTTGTCTTAAAACCCGAGTTGAGTGGAGAGATTGAGCTGCTGTTTCTGAGGTCAGCATTGGACTCTGGACCTCCACACCATCATCTCACAATTTTGGGCAGAAAAACATTATAGTTTATTTCCATTGTAAGTGACAGTGGTTAACAGTCATGAGTAATTTTCCCAGCATGCTCCTGCAGCCTTGTTGCATCCCAACATACTGTCTAGTCTAGTTTGATTTGCTCCTCCCCTCTCTTGCTCGTGGATTATCATGTAATCCCTGATATTCATCAGCCCGGGAGGTCAGAAGTCATCTTATTACAATTCTACAGCATCACTCTCATCTCAGTGTGTGGATGAACTGGATGTTCTGGTTAAAGGAAGAGGCACAAACACGGATCAACACAACGATTCTGTTATCTAACCCCTCTGAGCACCACATGTCCTCCACCTCAGGGTGTTGGTTTAAAACCTTTCACACACCTGAGAGGTGACAGGAGCAGAGGGTGGCAAATAAAATATGGAACATCAGACAGGAATGGAACCCAGAGCCTTATCATGTTCTGAACAAAATGGATTTATTTACCCCCAAAGAAAGTAATTACAAAAAGATTCCCAACAAAGATAACAAAAGTTTGGGCCCATAAAAGAGATCAACTTAGCAAAACTGTACTTAAGTATTCAAACTATACAGTAAATTAACTGAACAGACTGATGAAAGACAAACAGACCTAACTGACTAAACACATATATACTCTGGTTGATCAGGTCAGTCCAAACAAAGGGGTAGCACAAACACTTAAGACTACCAACTAAATTACAGACACACAACAAAACAAAACAGGACAACTTGACTATAAAATTATCTATATTCTAACAATTTAAAGGGGATCTATGTAAGTCTGGTCCCTTTTCCGCTGTTTTGCCAGCCCTCCTCAGTTTATCTTTACATATCAAGGACAGTAGCCAAAAAAGTAAAAAGAACAACACCTCGCTGACACATTCAGGTGACTCTCAGTCTCAGTGAACTGCTTGGGTGGACATTTGTCTTATTAGTTTAAAAGTGAGTAGACATGATATGCAGACAAGTGAGTAAGTGCAGAGTGCTGACCACTATACAATCACAGCTACCTGCTCCCCTCTGGGCACATTTTGAAGATTTAACATATTCCTTTACCAATGTGGGTTTTCCTAAATGGGAACCGTTAGGTTCACAGATAATTCAACACTGCTGTGTGGCCTTCAGGGACAGTTTGTTTTTCAAATACAGAGCAGTAGCAAGTAAAACTGAAAAGAACAACAGCTTCGCAAACTACCTTACACAGCTACAAGCTACAACACCTTCTTTTAAGTGTAAAAGTCAGTGGACATGTAGAAGGGATTTTCACAACTACAAACATATGCTTTTTAAGTCAAACATAGCATTTCCTCCACTGTTGCTGTGACCCGGATTCGAACCGGGGTTGCTGCGGCCACAACGCAGAGTACTAACCACTACACAATCACAGCTATTAAGGGATCAGCATGATAACACATCTTGATCTCTGGCTATCAAACCTGTGCTCTTCCCTGTG
>OMNW01035140.1:12958-26594 GCA_900303245.1 Selene dorsalis | reverse complement strand
CATCGCTTCTTTGGCGTGTTTGGTCTCCAGAGTCTCAGGCAGTTTCGAGTAAAGAGAAGAGGCCGCCTGCTGCTTCCCTGCCTGCTTGTACTTCACCTGAAACACACACACACACACACACACACACACACACACACACACACACACAGTAAGTTACTACTGTCACTTCAAACGCACAGGCCTGTGCTCTGTTGAGTACTGAACCCACCACAGTCCTTCTTCAGACTGTTCTTCCACTGCTGAACTCACTTCATTGACCCTGTTATCAGTCTTGCATCCCATTGGCTGTTGATATAACTACTCTGTGACATCACTAGTGAGTTTTATCAGGTGTCAGCCAATGGGATTTTAGCTTCCCATCCTGTTTAACCCTACATAACAATGAGTAAATAAATGTGTGAAGACCTGGACACATCCTCACTGCTGAGACAGAGACAGAGAGAGTTTAGAATTTTCTCCATCATGTTTCTGTTTGTTTTCAGCTGAGGAATGAAGAAATCCACAGCAGAGTTAAAGCCAGACCTGCTTATCATCAGAGCTGTGTGTGTTCTCCTTTCTACAGGATGTTTCTTCTTCTGCTGCTGTAGTGCAGCCTCCCCTGATGGTTTAAAACATTTATAATACACTGGTGTCTCAATTTCAATCAAACATTGTTGGGTCTTCTTGAAATATGACATCACATGAGGACAATGAGGACAAAAATACAGTAGAGTAAGAGCTCTACCTCACAGGCTCTTGTGCCCTGTTGAAGTTTGTTTCTTCCTTTTGTTGAATAATGTCTAATTGTATTGATTTAAGAAATAGTACAACAACATATTCAAATTAAAAACTGGGAGGTAATATTCTGAGTAAAAAAATGAATTTTTGACATTTAAGTCTTAAATTTATGAAAAACAGAAGAAAAAATTCACAAACTCAGAAAAACACTTAAACATTCTTTGAAGTCATAAACTCACTGATTTGCAGAAAAATGGAAATAAATTGTTTCAGATTTCAGTCATAAATTTACAAGAAAAAAAAAACTGAAATTAAAACATTGGACCAATTTCATCACACCACACACTGCTGTATTAAGCCATTTAGCCGTGAGTGACCAAATCACATTATACTTTGCAAAAATGGTGAAAAATGAAATAGTCATGGATTTAGCCCAGAATCCTTATTATCATAATCTGGACTGTGAACTGGATCCAGCAGAAACCGACACAGTGACGAGGACATGGTCTCAGCTTTTGTCATATTGTGTCCTCACATCTGTCCACTGTGTTGTTTCTGATTAACAAAATACAAAACTGAATTTATGACTTACATTTCAAAGAAAATCATTCAAAGATTTTTTCTAAAAAGATGCTAAATACATTTATTATATTTATATTTATAAGTTTCTTTACAGTCTATATATTATGTATTGATATTCTGACCTGCTGCACTATAACACAAAGCCAAAAATAATAACTCTAACCCTAACCATTAAATTTGTAGGGTCAAAGGTCAGACCATGTGTTCCCCTCTGGTGCTGAGCCTCCTGTTCTCTACATGAAGAGTCTCACAGAACTGTGGTCAGGAAGAGCTGCTCAGCATCAGCCAATCACAAGCTTCTGCCTCATCAGGGCGGGTTAAAAACACAGTGACATCACTTCCTTTGTGAAACCAATCAGAGAGGGATTCTGCTGATCAGTATGTCCTGTATACACAGTGTCTCACCTCACTGTGTGTCTCAGCCATCTCCTTGACAAACTGAGTCTCCAGAGTCTCAGGCAGCACTGAGTACAAAGTGTTGGGCAGATCCTCTTTGTCCTTCTTGTACATGATCTGAAGAGAAGAAAAACACCAGACATTGTGAAAAGAGGAAACATTGCACACGAGGAAAGACAGAGGAAAGAGTGAGTGATTAGAGAAAAGTAGAGCAGAGTGTCAGTGCACCTCGCTCTGGATCTCCGACATCTGTTTGGCAAAGAACATCTCTGCCGTCTCAGGGAGGAGGTGATAGAGGGAGGAGGACGCCTCCTTCTTACAGCCCTCTCTGTACTTCACCTGCAGCGCAACACACACAAAGCAACAGCCGTTAGCTGAGGGCACGTTAAAGTGAAGAGAAAGTTAGATTTAGTGATTGGGTTATAGCAAAACAACAGATGTGAAAAGATGTGGACAGGTTTCCACTCATCCTGAAGCTGTGACTCCACTTCACAGCAGCACTTTAGTTGTTGTTTTTTGGAGGCAGCATCAGTGTGTGTTTAGAAATACAGACTGTGACAGCTCTACCACACCAGCTGTTGATCTGTCATAGTAAAAACAGCAGAGGTGTGTCACTGTTGGAGAGATTTGGAATTTCCCCACCAGCTCCTGTAATATGTCTATAATCAATAGGAGCTACACTCAGGACCTTGAGTACAATGAAACTAGAGCAGAAACTAGAAATATATTTCATCATGATGCAGACACAGATGCTGTTACTGATCATTGTCCCAAATACAACACAAAGTCTAACTTTAGTTTTTTTCATAGAAATATAACAGCACCCTTATGTAAACAAACTGAATATTTGATAGTTACGATCTGGACTGGAATATATCAATTTATTCAGTACTTTTCTTTTGAAGAGATGCATTAAAAGCTGCTGATCGTTTTAAGAAAGCCTTTGTGTTTGTCATGGCCAACGTCCAATGCGAGCAGTGTCTCTCACCTGACTCTGGAGCTCCGTCACCTCCTTGGCCAGCTCAGTCTGGAGCGTCTGAGGCAAGCTGGAGAACAGAGTCGACGACAAATCCTTCTGCATGTCCTCTTTGTATTTCACCTGCAGGGAGGGACAGAGTGTGACTCAGAAGAACTGCATTCTGGGAAAAGACTATCGGTTTAAATGGACAGACAGGAGGTGAGCCCTCAGTCACAATGTTACCTAATGTAACTCATCAGTGCGGACATGAATGTGTCATACAGTGATGGAAACAGTAACACAAGAGTGTGTGATGTGTGGTCAGTACCTGACTCTGGATCTGTGACACCTGCTTTGCATGTTGGGTGTCCAGGGTTTCAGGCATCACAGAGTACAAACAGCTGCCTGCCTCCTGCCGCCCTGACTTCTTATACTTAGTCTGAAAACACACAAAACATCACAAAACTTAAAATTTCAAGTTACTATTTTATTTTGTCCTTAGGTAGATGTAAATATATATATATACAGATAGGATATAGATGTACTACTGAACTTGTATGTATTTCTAAAAATGAATATACATGTATGAGGCCAAAAACCTCTTGATCATTTAAAATAATGTTTAATGGACATTAATGATTGTGAATCTGATGTTCTAATAGTAAATGTTTTAATTGCAGATCATATTATATGTCCAAAGGATAAAATGTATTTCTGGAAATGATGGCTATCTTGAAATTTCAATGTTAAACAGGATTTTTCTAATCACTGGTCTCAGAGAAATAAACAGACCAATTTGTGTCCACATTTGGAAGATTATTTATCTGCTGCACTTAAGGTTCTCATTACTTTGTCAAGGTTTTATATGCCTCATTTCAGATCCTTTTATATAACAGAAGATGAACTGATATCTTCACATAAATTAATATGTTGTTTTTGTCTCACCTCGCTCTGCAGCTCAGAGACACTTTTTGCAAACTGAGTCTCTGTAGTTTCTGGCAGCTGGCTGTAGAAGCTCTGAGAGAGGCTCCTCATCCCATCCTCCTTGTACTTGTTCTACAAGCCAAGAGCAAAAACATTGTTCATAACAAAAACAATTGGCAGTTCCAGTGGTTTTACCAAAAACATATCAGACAGCAGCCATAGGAAAATGAGAGCTCCACAGAAACAGAAAAAAAAAAATCTTTACTGATGCAATTTGTTGAGTCAGTGGAAACCAAAATCATCAACCCACTAAGAGCTGGACTCACAATGACACAAAGGGAAAACTTGAAATCACAGGTTTAATCAACTTGTGTACATTTCATCAGAGCTACTCATACTGTCTCAGTGATGTGTATGGCCTCCACATGTTTGTGTTCACTCTTGACAACATCTGGGCAGCTGATGAGTCAGTGGGTGGTGTCCTGGGGGATCTCCTCCCAGACCTGGATCAGGACATCACTGAGCTCCTGGACAGTCTGTGTCTGTGCTTGGCAGTGTCGGATACACTGGCACATAATTTCCCCCTGTAGGGGTCCAATGGGATTGATGTCAGGGGGGATGTGAGGGCCTGTCAATGGCATCAACACTGTCACCAGCCAGGACCAGCCCTCACACCCTGTCCACATGAAACAGGCACTGACATGCACCAAGAGGAACCCAGGGCCCACTGCACCAGTTTAAGGTCTCGCCATCACTCGTGCTATTGCTATGTAACAAGCAGGATAACGTTCAACACTGTGTCTCCAGACTCTTTCATGTCTGTCACATCTGCTCAGTGTGAACCTGCTCTGCTCTGTGGGTCTCCAGCCGTAAACCTCCCAATTCATATGTTCTCCGGCAAATGCCAATCAAGCTGCACAGTGCTTGGCTGTAAGCACTGGTCCCACAAGAGGTGGTCAGGTCCTTTGCCAACCTCATGGAGTCTGTTTCTGACAGTGTGGTCAGAGCATGCACACCAGTCTCCTGCTCTCCTGGTGTCTGCTGTATAGACTGCACTGGGAGATGTAGCTAATCTTCTGATGACGCATATATGGGTTGTGCCGACCTGGAGGAGCTGGACTACCTGTGCAACCTGACTGGGCTGCAGATACAACCTCATGCTACCAGTGAGGACTAGAATACAAGCAACACACAAAACTAGAGAGGAATCAGTCAGGAAGGATAAGTAGAGAACAGATATCTGCAACCACCACATTAAAAAAAAAGCAGCGTATATTCATTTATTCACTACTAAGCACCACAGCAGCCATCACATCACAGCATCAAGAGTCGACCTCCTCGTGTTCCTCTGAGAGATGCTGCTTCACTTTCTAAACCTCAGAGTGACTAACACACTGTGAGCTGCTCAGCAAAGCCATGTGACCTCACTGTCATGTGACATCACTGTCATGGTTATTGTTGGCAGCCAGAGACGCATGAGTCAATGTCAGCGAGATGGAAGTCTGAAAAGCTGATGGAAGTTGTTATGTACTTGTTATGTTCCATACTGAGGTCATAGGACTACAGCTGAGCTTTAATACTAACTGCTAACAAGGACCATGAAGTGAAGCTGAAAGCTCCAGAGATATGTTTTTTTTTTGTCTCTGGACACTGAAAATGAGGAGATGAATGGATCATCTTTCTCATCGTCTCATCAATGAAGGAATCCCGTTCTGTGTAGAAATACCAACAAATTCACATTGTAATATCTAACAGTTAGGACAAACAGCAAACATCCAGGATGCATCCAAGTGGTCTGATGCATCTCTGCGCTGTGATCCTCTCACCTGGCTCTGCATGTCTGTGAGCCCCCGGGCAAACTGGTTCTCCAGGGTGTCAGGCAGCTGGTGGTAAACTGGACACATCATCTCCTTCTTGAAGGCCTCTTTATACGGGATCTGAGAGTCACAGAGGACAAACACGGCTGCTCAGTGAGGACACAGGGTCAGGGAATATTATAGTCAAAATATGTGCGTGATGCACCTGTGTATACCTGGCTCTGTAGCTGTGAAGCCTCTTTAGCGTGTTGCGTCTCCAGGGTTTCTGGTAGTCGATGATACAGGGACGTTGACGCCTGCTTCTTACTGGCCTCTTTGTATTTGGCCTGAAACAGACAATGAGGAAACAGTCAGAAAAACTGAAGCAAGAGCATCTTATGAAGCCCTGCAGTCGCTCCATACAGTGACAGAGAGAGGAGGAGAAATCTGGAAAGATCAGGGGGGTGGAAACAACCCCAGTTATCATTAAAGATAATCGCTCCGATTAATTTGCAGAGATTAAAGATATTACAGAATCAATTTCCAAACTGTGTCAAGTCTGCAGGTAATTCTGTTAAAGCATGAAATCTGCTGGACCCTGAACGCACCTCACTCTGCATCTCTGTCAGCTCTTTAGCGTGCTGGGCGTCGATGGTGTCGGGGAGCACAGAGTACAGGTTGATGCTCATCTCTTTCTTTCCGTCCTCTTTGTATTTGACCTGGTGATGAAATAAGACAAAGCCAGGAGGACAAGTCGGTTCATTCATCTGTTCATCTTGAAATGTTTATACCAGAATAACCCTAACCCTACAGCAGAGTCATGTCATGATGAGGTCACAAAGCCTGTGCAGACTTTGAGATGCGTTAGTTGTGACTAAATAAATGAAACTTTAGTCATTACATAATAAATCCTGAAATCCTGAAGTGACGTTAGGATCATTTCAGCACTTTCAATACTGGTCCAGCAGTCGTACCTCGCTGAACAGCTCTGCCTGCTCTCTGGCGAACTGGGTCTCGATGGTCCCTGGCATCAGATGGTAAAGACTGGAGGAGTTTGAGGTCTGCTTGTAGTTCAGCTGGAGCAGACACAGCCAAACAATCAGTTTCTACAGCATCAATGTCATATGATGAGAGAACAGGATGAAACCAGTCCACACCTACAGCAAATGTTTTTTCACATCACATCACATCATGCTCTGTCTGATCTGTGTGGAAGGGAAATTATTTTATTAACCTGTAAAAAAAAAACTTTACTTTGTAACAGAGCTCCAAACTTCAACAAGTTCAACAGATTGAAATTCTAGCAGTTACTGTGAGTTACTAACAGAAGAAACTACAGCTGAACTGGGATCAGATTTAGTCGGATGCTTTGGGTCATTGGGGTTAGACAGTGTACCTGGCTCTGCAGCTGTGAGGCCTCTTTAGCGTGCTGAGTGTCCAGAGTCTCAGGTAAAGTCGAGTACAAAGACCTCATCGTTCCTTTTTTCCCTGCTTCTTTGTACTTCATCTGAAACACAACACAAACTACTATTTGACACATCCATGTGATTTTTATTAAATAATGTTCTTTTGACTTTAAGCTCAGCATCAGTAATAATCCGATATTTCAGTGGTTCTGTAGGATGGTGACCTGCAGGCGGCACAGACCTGTTTGGCACAGGTTGCTATAGAGACTCATATTGTTTATCATGCTGCTGAAAATCAAGTGAAACATAGAATAGTGTATCATCTGCATAGATGTGACCATTTTCAGTGTTGGTTCACCACTGAATCATTTAAAAAGAGACACAAACATGTTACATGTTCACACTGTTTTCAGAACAGTGTCTGCGTATCATTCCACATGTATGACATGACTGGTGACAGCTGAAGCTTCACTTTTCTGGTGACATGGAGCAACATTTGACCTTCTGCATCAGACTTCTGGGTTCTAACAATGAATGACATTTACTGGCTGTATTTGCAAATGGTCCAACAAGCAAAGCTAAGACTTTAAAGATATATATTTTAGGCTTTTTTATGCCTTTATTATGATTGAACAGGATGAGTGAGAGGAAATTGGGGGAGAAAGAGACAGGGATTTGTACTGGGCTGCTGTGGTTGATGATAGCACTATGTTTTTATTTTTCCTGATGAAATATGAACATAGTAGTGTAACATTATTGCAGATGTTTCAAGTTTAGCAATATAATGCTTTCAAGGACATACGGTACATATACATATTTTTGCTTTACCTATAATAAGGGTCTGCTTAGAATAAAAAACACAACCACTACAATTATGACGATTAAGTTATTATTTTCTGATATGGCTCTGTCTACTTGACCTGATTTGTTAATCACTACAGGAAAATGGACTGAACATTTGTAGTCCTCCACTCAAAGTGTGAAGTGCTTCACACTTTGAGTGGTGGAATCAGTTGGCATCTGTGTGCCACCTGAGAGCACAATTTAATGTAACCTCTTTCACTACATTAATGACAGAAATATATTATGGCAAAGGTCAAAGGTCAGAGAGCAGGATGTTCATTCTCTCCCTCACCTCGCTCTGCAGCTTGGAGACACTTTTAGCAAACTGGGTCTCGCTTGTTTCTGGTAGTTGAGAGTAGAAACTCTGAGAAAGGCTTCTCTTCCCTTCCTCCTTGTACTTGTTCTGAAAGAGATGGAGACAATTCAGATCATAGGTTTGATTTATACACAAGGCAAAAAAGGTCTGTCTTTGTATCCCCTGCAGGACAAACATGTAAAGATCTGTGAATCTATGGAACAGCTCCACTGAAGCTCTTTGCATCACAGCGAGACCCCAGAAGGTTTGTTTTCGCTGACAAGACTTGGTATAAACCCGTTTTCCCATGTCTCCCTGGCCTCAGATCAGATATTGTTAATGACTCTTCTTCAGCGCAGGTTACGAACAGACTGTGAAACCCCTTTGATGCTGGCTCTGATGGGTGTCTGAGATATAGACATCAGAGAGCATTAGATGATGGGGACAGTGATTATTTATGACTAATCAAACAGCATTCTTACTGCAGCTGTTTGAGGGTCAGCTCTGAACTGAAGCACATCAACAATCCATCATTAATCTTATTTCATCTCAGTCCAAAATAAAACTATTCATTGGCTGAACTGTCACTTTCTGTCCTGTCACTATAATGGTAGTTAATGAGAAATAGTAAATGGTTGTTTCTCATTGTCTGACTCATTTCTATTACAAGTGTGAGCAGGGGAAGTCAACAGATTAACCACAGTTCTCACATAAGCCATTAGAAGACAAGACTTGTTTTACTCTATAGTTTTCTTACTGTCATCAACTCCAGCCATCAAACAGAGGCAGAAAGACTTTTTTCTGTTTTCAGAAGGATCTGTGGCTCAGAGGAGGAGGATGTAACAGGCTTTAGCTGCACACAATTTTTGCGTCATGGTTTATTTGATTTTTATGGGATTTGTTAATAGAACTGTTCTAATAATAGAACTACACAAAGCATCAGAAGATCTATGTGTGAAAGAGACGAAAATGTCCAAATTAGATCCAAACATGAGATTAGATTATGATTTACCAGTTCTAAGTACCAGTGACACTTTAACTTACAGGTCTGCAGATTCATAATTCATAATATTCCGGAATTTCTTTAATGATTTAACATTAATCACAGGTAGAACAGCAACTACACTCAGTTAATTCCAATTAACTGCTAAACTAATTTAAACAAGAGTCTGTCAGTCTGTGGAGCAGGTGGTTCAACAGGTAAAACTGCAAACTTACTGCAATATAGATAATATAAGAAAAAACTTTCCAGTGAGAAAACAAGTTTTTTTAGTTATCTTTTGGACCATTTGGTTGCTGTTTTATTAGGGACAGTGAGAAAGTGACAGAAAAGTTAGGAAAGAGAGAGGGGAGATGACCTGCAGAAAAGGGCTGTAGGACAGATTCACCCCCAGGACACTGCAGTTAGGACTGAGTGTAAAAGGTAAGCAGGTGAATAAGACCTGTCAAGTTTATACGTAGATATGTAGCAAACTGTGAGGACAGGTTAGGAACTTTATTAATACTGTAACACAAAGGATGTGTACAAGGTCAGTAACCAACATCCAGTGTGGGGTCAGAGTACAGGTCTCAGAGTATTTTGATAGAGAGGTAACTATAGTGTTTCACCTCGCTCAGCATGTCAGTCATCTCTCTGGCAAAGTGGGTCTCTGAAGTGTCAGGTAGAGTTGCATACAGAGAGCTGGACATCTCCTTCTTCCCGCTCTCTTTGTACTTGATCTGTGGAAGAGAGGCAGATGAGGAGGATCTGAGTTTCCCTGAGATGAAAGGAGATGCACTGTGGAGCAGCACCAGACCCAAACAACTCCAACAGGTCAGACAACTACACTCGAACTCTGATAGGAGAAATGGCAGTGTTACCTCACTGAGCAGCTCCGCAGCTTCTTTAGCATGTTGCGTCTCCATGGTGTGAGGCAGCAGGGAGTACAGGCAGGAGCTCGCCTCCTTCTTCCCTGCCTCCTTGTACTTGGTCTGAAATTTGAAAGGAACACAGTCACCCTGAGTGGGGTGGAGGTTTGAGCAGCTTCTCTGTGTAGAGACGTCCAGCTAACTCAGGTGCATTTACATTAATGTACATTGTCCATTTTCACATAAACAAATAAACTGTAAACTAAACTAAAGTTGCGGCTTTGTCCACATGGATGTAGATTCTGGCTATGGGACACAATTTTTGTAGTAACATCAATGGTGTTACATTTACACACTACACACATGTCTTTAAGCTGTGAGAAGTGTGAAGATCCTGCAACAATTCCTGCTAAAAACTAACCAATTTGATCTTAATGCAGGCAAACTACAGGAAAATCCCATGTTGGTGAGTCTAAGGATGTGACACAAACATAACATGAGATCTGTTCCTGGTTTCATTGAAATAATAACTTACCTCACTCTGCAGCTCAGACAGCTGTTTGGCCAGCTGTGTCTCTGTGGTCTCTGGAAGGCGATGGTACAAACTGCTCTCAGTCTTCTGCTTCAGACCTTCTTTATACTTCACCTGCAGGAAACAGGAGCATCATGGAAGTGTCACTTCATGACAAACCAAAATATAATGGGGTCGCTTCCAACACAACCAAAAACTTGCATGGGTGCATTATGATGCATGCTGTGTGTTCTCAAACTGACTAGGATGTTGTCTCAAGTTTTGTTGTGTTTTTCTATTGAGTGTGTAAATTAGGATTTATCTTTGAACAGGTCAAAAACCAAAAGTCAAAATGTCCATGAATCAACTGAAACTATATGTGATCAGATTTGAACTTATCAGATGATAATTATATAGGAACCAGTGGCAGAAACCGAAGCTCCGTTCAAGGCCTGCTGTTCATTCTGGACTAAGATTAGATTCAATTAAATGAAGATGGACGTCACCTCTGCACAGTCCTGTTTTTAAAAATGTGTAATCAATTACAAACAGTAAGTGGCTTAATACCTCACTCTGCAGGTTTGCTGCCTCTTTAGCGTGCTGGGTGTGGAGGGTCTCAGGCAGCAGGGAGTACAGGTTGATGTTCATCTCCTTCTTACCGTCCTCTTTATACTTCACCTGAGAAAGAAAATACAAGAACAGTCTCAACAACCTGTGAACGGAGACTTTCTCATGAGGAGTTTACTCCCTCTCCTTCCTGCTGTTACCTCGCTGAGCAGCTCGGACACGTCTTTAGCGTGGGCCGTCTCCAAGGTCTCGGGCAGCTGGTGGAACAGGCTGGAGGAGAGACCTTTCTTCAGACCCGCCTTGTACTTCAGCTGAGTTCAGACCAGAGCACAGACAGTTATTCAGCTAAAGCAGCAACATAGGAATGATGGATGGACGAGCGCATGTCTGTGAGTGTATGTGGGCCTTGTGTGTTGCAGGCAAACGTGTGGAGACGTTTACCTCACTCTGCAGCTCAGAAGCTTCCTTAGCGTGAAGTGTCTCCATAGTCTCGGGCAGAGTGGAATACAGAGAGCTGGACACGTCTTTCTTCCCCTTCTTGTACTTCATCTAAAATCAGTTTAGAGAAACAGCATGAGATTTAAAGGACCAAAATATGGTAATAATTCATTAAATGTATCTACACCTATCTAGAAATTAAAAGTGGCTCCTCACATCTGCAGCTACTGTAAACTCACACTAAAACCTGACATCTCAAAATAATGGATGACAGACTAATTATTCAAATAGTAAGTATCATGAATTATTTGTTTACTTAAAATGGTTGTATAATTCTAATTTTAGCCCAATTTTCTACCACATTTACTTCAGAGATCAAAAGGTTATTGTCTTAAAACCATGAAAATGGAGTTAACCAATCAGACTTTTCTTTTTGTTGTTGTCGTTTGTCTCTAGGAGGAGGAGACATTAGCTGGCTCACTCAATGGTTAGAGATGACAGAAGGCCCAACAAGTGTGTATTTGTTTAGAAAGTGGCAGGTGATTTATAAGTGGGTAAGGCCAAAAGTCACTGCTGTGGTTATAGGTTCAGGACCAGAGCTGTTGCACAGGTAACATTATGGGAACACTCCCAGTTTAACTTAAACTGTTTTCATGGTGCAACAGAAATACAAGTTTCCCAGTTTGGCCATTTGGCGAGTGTTGAGTTGAAGGCTCAGCTCTAACACTGTAGGCTACAGTCAGGATAGTCTGAAACACACTGTAACCTGAATGGGTTGGTCCAAATTTTATGGTTTCAAAACTATATCAGTTCGTATGTATAATATCATCTTTATTGTTTTGAAACATGACACCATTATAACTGAAGTGCACTGATGGGTCACTGGTTTAAACATAGATGGATAGAAATTCCTCTTCCTCACCTCGCTCTGCAGCTCAGAGACGTTTTTAACAAACTCCATCTCTGCGGTCTCTGGCAGCTGACTGTAGATACTCTGGGAGCGGCTCTTCATCCCGCCCTCTTTGTATTTGTTCTTTTAAAAGAAAACAAACCAATCACATGAGGAGGAGCTTCGCTGGACTCTTCAACACATAACACATAACACATAACCTCGTCAGTGCAGACTGGATCTGCATGGCGGGCGCTAAGAAGCAAATCAAAGGCTGCAATGCTGATAACCTCTTTGATCCTTTTCTGATGCTAATCACATGAGTCATGACCAATTCATGATAGAAACATCAAAAAGGATGAGGTGACGACGCCTCAGCTCTCTGCAGGAGCTGAATTTAAAACACCTTCGTGTTACTGGACCTCGAGGATTTTCACCCTCAACCTCATCTCGCCTCAGAATCTGTGTTAGTGTTTCGGTGAAAATGTGCTTCTACGTGCTAAATGTTTGTTTTACTCCACAGAAACAGACATTTGAGTCTATTTTTCATGCGTGAAATCTCTCCATGTTGTGTTACTTGAGCTGTAAATGTCAGTGAGCCGCTCTGCCTTTCCTCTGTCTCTCCTCCAGCTGTTTTGTTGCTCGCTCTCACAGTTAAAGGTCAAACAGAAGAGGGTCACTGACAGGCCAGTCTGAAGACGGCTGCAAATTCACACAAGACAACACAAGTGTTTCCAGGGGACACTGAACACTGATGAACCTGACTTGTTGTTTAATGCCCAGCTTCGACTTCTGAAGTCAAAAGCATTGAGTAACAAGCGTGTCTCTCTGATTTGCCTCAATTCCACGAAGCCCCGCCTTCATGGTTCCCCTCGCTGATATTTTGTCACATGATATCTGATCTCTCTTCGTGCTGGTACCTCGCTCATCATGTCAGTCATCTCTCTGGCGAAGCTGGTCTCTGAGGTGTCAGGCAGAGTGGAGTAGAGAGAGCTGGACATCTCCTTCTTCCCGCTCTCCTTGTACTTAACCTAAATGTAGCGAAACACACAATAACCATTGTCAGTGAATGCAGCACGATTCGACCTCTGCCCTCTCCGTGAGACTTGTTGGGGCTGTGTACCTCGCTGAGCAGCTCCGCGGCCTCTTTAGCGTGCTGTGTCTCCAGGGTTTCAGGCAGGAGAGAGTACAGACAGGTGTTGACCTCCTTCTTTCCAGCTTCTTTATACTTTGCCTGCAGAAATCACAACACAACCTTCCTGCTAATAAATACATCTCTCAGTAAACAGCAGCTGCATGTGAGCTCTTTCATCTTCCAGTGGTGTCCGTTTGTAGATATCCATCTATTCCATATTCTTTTCAGTCAGCTCTCATGAAATAAACATTTAACATTCAATTCTTGACTTTCTATTTTTCTTTTTCTTCTTTTGCAAACAATACAACACTCGATATTTCTATTATCTAGT
>OMNW01035139.1:25757-35811 GCA_900303245.1 Selene dorsalis | reverse complement strand
TAGTATAGGCTAACAAATGATTTTAACAAAACAAACTGGTCTAAACCTTTTTTAGTTGAAGATGAGTATTTTGTCTGCACTACATAATCTATCTGTGAATTGTTGTGAGAGAACTCCTCCTCACTAATGGTCCATTTTTTGCACTTTTAAAAATTCAACAGATTGTTGTCCAACTGCCTACTCCAATTACTCAGACCAGTGAACAGGACTGTAACAGAACATCATTATTATTGTGCACCTTAACATAAACAATATGGGTTGCTGCTAGTCCTACCACAGGTGCCTTAGTGTTTATTATTCTACTCCTTTTATATTATTTCTATGTATTGTTGATTTGTAGTGTTTGGAATTAAAGTTTCTTGTCAATGTGTGAAGCCTATTGATGCAAATTCCAACTGACTTGTTGACATGGCAAAATTTGACTGTCTATGCGGCACATTTTACTAAAAATCAGCTCAGAGAGTAGTGGTGAAGTAAGTGATGAAGACAATGAAGTTAGTGAACACTAACAAATATAGTCATGAAAACAGTTGTGTCAACAGTGGTGAAGACAGTGAAGACAGTGATGAAAACAATGATAATGACAATGAACACAGTGAAGACAGCAAGCACTGATTAAGGCAGTAATGAAGACAGTAAAGACAGTGCTAAATACAGTGGTGATGATGAAAACAGACTAAAAACAGTGAGCTGTAATGAAGACCGAGATGAAGACAGTGATGAGGACAGCGATGAGAATGGTGATGAAGACTGTACAGACAGTGATGAAGACAGTGATGAGGGAAGTGATGAGGACAGCGATGAGAATGGTGATGAAGACTGTACAGACAGTGATGAAGACAGTGATGAGGATAAGGACAGTGAACATGCAGTAAATATTACTGTAATGCTGCTGCTTAACATGGTGAAACACAGTTACATCTACCAGTTGGTTACACATAGGAAACACTTGTTGCGATGACGTCTTATCTGTGGTTGACTGCAGTGATGATGTAAGACTGAAAGCTATGTTTGGAAAATGCGATAATCCCATTAAGAAACATGGCGCTTTAACATTCACTGAGGCCTCGCAGGTGTTACTATGGGACCTGGTTTACAGCTTCTGACAGGAACCATCACAGAATGAGCCTGTGATAAACAAGCTAACAGATACCAGATGTTGTTACGTCAAATGAGTCAGCTAATTGTGACGCTGCTGTGTTTGGTGTATAATAAACAGTGTCTCTATTCGTTCACACAAATGACGCAGGAGATGTTTATTATTGAATGACGTGTCTGTGACGTTTCACGGGGAGAGAGTAGGACGAAATCTGCTAGCCTAGCACGTTAGCGTGTCCATGATTACCTTTCACTATTGTTGATGATGACTCCGCCGGACGCCGAGTGGTTCTGGTTCAGGGTCATGTTGGCGGCCCACCGAACTGGAAGACTGGAAGACGAGAGGCTGTGGTTCCGCGAGCTCTTCCAGATCAGCTGAAAACGTCTGACTGACGGTCGGTGCTGCACCTGCTCTTCCGTATGGAACGCCCACAAAGTGACGTCATATACCCTACAAGCAACAGCGAAAAAATACGATAGATAGAATTACTTTATTAATCTATATAATATATAAATATAAATTCATTTGTCTGTCAGCTCATCTACCATTTGCAGAAGAATTAAAAAGTCTGATGGCTGTGGGTATAAAAGATCTTCTGTATCTCTCTGTCCTGGTACGAAGAGAGAGGAGCCGTCCACCACTGCTGCTTCTTTGATCCATCAAGGTGTTATGAAGTGGATGATCTCTGTTGTTCAGGATGGCCTCCATCATCCTCACTGTGTATCTCTCCACCACTTCCTCCAGAGAGTCCATCAGGGAAACATGACTGAAGTCTCCTGATATCATCTGTATCCTAGCAACGACTTAATAGAGAACTTCAAATGGAACTTCAGCAGTAGCAATTGGGTGGGATGTACACAATTGTTATGATTTGAAAACATGTCTACTTTCTGAGTCTTCACCGATATCTCCAGCTCTTCATTATTCTTGTTGGGCAGAGTTGATATTTCCTATGATTACAGATGATAGAAAAGGCCGATAGTACATCTCCACTTCCAAGCCATCATCTTTGTGAACTATGAACACCTCTTCATCTCAGCTGAAACAGAAACAGGGTGGCATCCTCCAGGTTTGCTCCATTTTCAGTGAAAGAAGCTCCTCTCCTGAAGAATCTCCTCTCCCCACAGAAGTATCCATCAGTAGTTGACAAAATACGACAAAAACACAACAAAAATAAAGCAAAGGTTGAGTAAAAACTCAGAGCTACCAGACTTTGCTGCTACCAGCTGAACAACAGCCACGAGTGATTCCTAAACTTCTTGGGGAAAGAGAGCTGGCTCTGCCCCCTCAGGTTCAGGTATCCATCCAGTTAACTGTCCACAAATACAACATCAGGATTAGTTAATCCTGGCTGTTAGCTTGGTTCGGAGCAGGCTAGCTGCATAGAATAAATCTCCATGGTAACATATTTGCCTCTTCATGCAACTGAGTCCTGGCTACATTCAGCCAAGATAACCACAAAACCCCAGCTTAATCTGTTATCTTGGTTTTTTGCAACAGCCCGCTGGAGCCACTTATCTGAAATTCTTCATACGGTCTGCATAACTGACACCAAATTCAGCAAAACTCCCTCAAACCACCAAAACACATCTGAAAATAAGCTTGTTCAACTGTAACCCATACAAGCATACTCTGTCATAACACTTTAACACACTACCAACAGAAGAATAATGAACTATCATGTTTGAAGTTTGTATATAAGTTTTTATAAGTCATTTTTTTCATTATAGAATAGTGCTTTTCTCCTTTACTGGTTGTACTACAGTATATTTATCTGAACAAAGGATTGAATGAATGCATACAAATGCAAACTATACTGCATTGTATTTAAATATGTAGTGTTGCGGAAATTTTTAGGCCTGTCTGTTGGGAGTCAAAAAACTAGACCAATGAAATATCATGCGCAATGATTTAATTCTCCATGGAGAGGGACACAACACAGAACCACACAACAGTCTAGCAGCTCAGGGTTATGACCACTGACCAGTGGTTGCAGCCCGTTTTTATACTGACTTCTAAGCCTCTGGCAATCTCATCAACAATCATAAGGCAAGATACAGGCAGTGAAGTAATCAGGTACAACACATGTTTCTCAGATGTTTTTCTACATGCATTTACAATATCATCATAAGACACAAGGTTAACTTCTGCTCATCTTGTCATCTTCCCACCAGGGTACAAAAGGTTACACTAATCATTCTAACAGACTTCCATTAAATAAGATCACATCAAAATTTCCACCACAGTAGTTCAGTTAAGGATGCACAAGGATGAAGGATGAACATTTCATCTATTGTTTTGTTGGAATATTCTTACTATTGATGCAGCTGTTGAATACTGCAGATTTGGTCGCTTCCTCTGAGAGAGACCATGGTTGCTACATTACCTGTAATTGTGGCCATTATCCCTTGGTCATCTTATCCTTGTAGGGTTTGTTATGTATGTATATACGTGGGGACTGAGAGCCAATCACTCAGTTTCCCTGACTAGAAGATTATATGTGATTTCAGTTCTAACCAATGCATGTTAGCCATAAAAACTGTTGTGAAACAGTAGTGGAACAAGGGATGTTTCCATGATGTATTAAATATTTGTGAAGAACATACCCGTGACTTTACACCTAAATGCAAGGACTGTCTGTTTGTGTGTTAATCGCATAGCTAAGAAAAGGTTCGCCTGACTGGCTTCAAACTTGGTGGGTGTCTTGCTGATGACGCAACTGGAGTTGTTTGGACGTGAAATACAAGAGATATCATTAAAAGAAGCACATTTTGACTTTTGCCACTGTAGCCATTTCCCCTCTCACACAGCAAGCAAATATAACAGTTACAGCGTTTGTTGTGTAATTGTAATACTGAGCATTCAAACGACATCAACAGGTTCTGCACTATAGTAATATATGATAATAATATAGAATGCTCACACAATAATTTAACAAGTGTAATGCTCCTACAATCACACATAAGATGGACTGATGTGTCAGTTTAGAGTTCAGCTGCATCTGATCTGTGTTGTAACTTTGGTGATAATTCTGGCAGGAAGTAAGAGTGTGTTTGTGTGTGTGTATGTGTGTGTGTGTGTGTGCAGATTCAGTTTTCAGTTCAGAGCAGTAGAAGAAAACTTTTCAGTCACAGCTACTGATGTTACACCTTCTACAGGAAGTGAGGACTTCCTGCTGCTGTGAAACATACAAGTGAACCACACGGCACACATGCAGCTTCCCCATCTCACACCACAGTCAGCTCTTTAGATATTAGCTTCATCATGTCAAGTCAGGGTGAAACCAGCGGCATGGGAGACAAACTGCTCACGCCTGAACAGGTATGGACAGTAATGCACATCTGCATTATCATAGTATGTTTGATCACTGTATGTGTAACTTCTTTCTTTCTGCTGGTCTCCAGACACATTACTGATGAGAGATAATGAACTGATAATATGTCTCTTTAGGTTTCTGTTTCTTTAGTTTTGGTTTTAATTAATATATTTGATTTTCCTTGTCAAAGTTGAAAAGTCCCCTAAAACTGACTGAGTTTTAGTCAGTTTAAAAGCTGCAAGCCGCTCCTAACCGAGTCATGGTGCCCAGATCCAGATGTGTGATTATGATTCATGAAGGTTTGACTTTAGATGTGACTGAAGACACTTCTGCTTCTGTGGGAGTTGAAACTGTTGGCTATCACCACAGAGGCAGCACTCTGAGTCTGTGAGGTTACTGGAACATATCTGTATGTGTTGTCTGACTGTTTTTTTCTGCACTGAACACTGAGAGTTTTTTAAATGTTGCTTCCAAGTTAGTCTCATGATCAGTAACAGAGGAAGTCTCTGACAGTCTTATCTCATCTGTGATATTCACTGAAGGCTGACGGTTTGAGAGCTGACAATAACAGGAATTAATTTGTTACCACCGGTTTGTTTGTTTGTTTGATTAAACTCTCTCCTTATGTCATATGTCATATGTGTTCGATTTTGCCTTTTGTCCTTTATTTGCAGGAACATGGTTTCACAAGACTCAGACAGGTAAAATAGCAGTTTTTCATTTGGCATTGTGTTATGGTTGTAATTTGTTGGTTGACTCATTGAACAGGTAGGGAAGGGGTGGACTAGGAAAAAATCAGCCATGACATTTTTGGCAGAAGTGCCTTGGCCTGTAAAGAAATGACCAGAAATTATGTATCCTCAAATGACAGAAGTGCCTCTGATGTGGTGAAATACATTCCTCAAAAAAGTTTGGAAACGTTTTTTCAGTCAATCGTTTCTCCCCTTTAATAACACCAATTGGTGTTGTATTTTATATCGTTGGAAAGCCTGATTAGTCACTTTTAGAGTGAGGTACAACTTGTAAGGATCGTGCATTCATGGAATGAGAAACAGAGCATGCTCATGCTGGTCACCAGCCTGGTCACATTTTGCTGTGGGATAGCATCCCTATTGAAGGTCAACCAGCATGTATGTGTTGGTCACTCTAGCATGTACCACACACCCAAGCTGATCCTACAAGTGTTCAGTTGGGTTAAGATCTGGACTCACGGCAGGCCACTTGATCCTCTCCACTCCCACATTCTGGAGGTACTCTGTGATGATCCTGGCTCTGTGGAGGAGAGCATTGTCACCCTGGAGGATGGAGGTAGGTCCCAGATCCTGGAGATATGGGACTGCCACTGACTCAGAAACTCACTCTGATATCTCACTGCATTGAGATTGCCTTCAATGCTGACAAGTTCTGTTATCGGGATTTTGGCACATTTTTTTAGGTGCTACCCACAGGTTTAGCTGTGTTGCTCATTCCATGAATGCACGATCCTTACAAGTTGTACCTCATTGTAAAGCTGACTCAGGCTTTCCAATGATATAAAATTCAACACCAAACCCAATCGGTATTATTAAAGGGGAGAAATGATTGACTGAAAAAATGTTTCTGAACTGTTTTTGAAGAGTGTGGACTATATTTCTGAAAATGTACATTGTTTCATTTCTGTATTATGATGCTCTGTATTATAATATAAAAATTGAGATGGACCTTAGACACATTTAGCTTTTAGTACTTGGATATGACTAACATATGTTCCTGTCAGTACCACCACAGCCTTATTTATATATATGAAATTTGTCAGTTTTCACCAGGACATGTTCGCAAACTGGGGCAAACAAGAAAAATGCGAGATAGGAGGGTGAGAGACACATCATGACCTTTAACAACTGAGATTTTACCTGGAGTCTATTCACTGACCGCATCAACAAAATGAGTCATTGACAAATTATTTATCTACTTCAGGATTTTAAAGAAGATGAGAATCCAGAGGAGAAAGCACGAAGACACAAGGAGCTGGAGGTATCACAATCACTAATCATTCACATGTAATGTTTTTATTTCAGCAAGATCTCTTGTTTATTTCCAGCCAGCAGCCACTCTGTTCTTCTTTGCAGCTGAAGCCGCTGTATAAGGAGCTGTTGTACACCATTGCTCATAAGATGGGTAAACCATCATCAGTGGAGGTGTTCACAGACAGACAGCTTCACCAGTACATCCAGGAGGTAAACTCTCTCAGCCTCACACACATTATTCCATCAAGTATATGACTGATCACACACACTGTTGTATCTACAGGCTTTCCTCATGACAGAGTCAGAGCACAGCAGTCTGATGGAGAGAGCACAGAGCGCAGAAGTGAGATGCTATTACCTGCATCATATGTTGTCCTCACATTTAGAACCTGCACTTCACCTGCTTTTATTTACACCTGAATGAGGCAGCTAATAACAGTCTGACTATTCCAGCCCCCGGTGTACTGTCTGATGGCCACTGTGAAAGAAGCAAAGGGGATCCTGGGAAAAGATGTCAGTGGTGAGTTGCTTCAGTGCATCTGTCTCTCCAGTTCTCATGTTAATACTCTGTTTAGATAGAGAAGGTTCCTGAAGCTGTGAGACATCTCATCAGTATTGTAATGTAATGAAAATGAGTGATCGAAGACACAGTATAGCAACTAATATGACTACTAATGATAATAGCAATAACAAATGACATAAATGAAATCATAGTCAATATTATTTGGCTTTTTTGACAAGAAAGTACAAAATGTCAAAGTGAAAACTTTTTTTTTTGCAAAGTAATGTCAGTTAATTAAAAATATATAATGTAAAATAAATGATTGCATTAATATTCAAGTGACTCACCTAATTCAACTGAGGTCCAGCTAATTAATGTGAGCAGTCTCACAATTAGTGGAATGCAGATCAGTGCAGTTAATGTGTGTCAAGTGGCAAAGAGTGATGCAAAAAGCTCACATCAAATGTCATGTGGCATGTGTGGAGAACACTAAATGCTGGACATCACCACAAACACACCGTCCCCACCATGAAGCAAAGTGGTGGTGGCATCATGCTGTGGGGATGCTTCTCAGCTGCAGGCCCTGGAAGGCTTGTAAAAGTAGAGGGGAAAATGAATGCAGCAAAATATTGCACAGTCCTCAAGGGCAATCTGACTCAGTCTGCAAGAGAGCTACAACTTGGGAGAAGATTTATTTCCAGCAAGACAACGACCCAAAGCATACAGCAAAAGCCACACAGAAATGGTTTAAAGGAGACATATGATACCACTTTTCCACAAATTAAAATAGTTCCCATGTATCTGAAAGACATGTCTGTGACATGCTTCAGTGAAAATATCCCAAGGATCAAACATCACAGCACCCTTTTCATCCGCTCAAAATAGCACTGTTCAGAAGGGCTGGTTTCAGTACCTGTCCCTTTAAATGCAAATGAACCACTGCTAGCCCTGCCCCCTCGAGCGGTACTGGTACTCACTGGTAGGGGAATTATTATGCAAATTCAAAAACTAATGACATCAATGTCTGACAACCGAGAGAGCAGTTTGTAAAACCGCATGGATTTCAACGCAGGGAGCAAATTACAGACTTTTTTGTCAGTTCTCACATTTTGGAGGCTGGCAAGCCAAACACCCAAATATATGTTAAAGAGCCTTCAAACGGTAATATTTCCATAATATGTCCCTTTTAAGCTCATACTGGCACAAATGATGTAATGTCTAGGCAATCATCAAAGCTGCACGCAGAGCTGGAGTCCCTGTCCTTCACAATCGAGAGCCTGGGGAGGCGCTGTGTCCTCTCTGGACCAACTCCCACCCTGTATGGCCGCTCTGAAAGTTTCAGCCATCTCTTCAACCTCCACCTGTGGATGCAGAATTTTTCCTCTGCTATTGGTCTTGGTTTTGTTAGCCATTTTGACTCTTTCTGGTCCAGACATGATCTTTTTAAATCTGATTGGCTGCATCCTATCAGGAAGGGAACAAGGAGGCTGATCACGAATTTATTGATTTTATTGCCTTTTGCTCGAATTGACATCTTTCCCAGTAGGTCCCCACTCAGCATTCTGGCCCAGCCTCATTTAGCTCCACCTCTGTACATGTGGGCCCTGCTGGTGCTAGTGTTTCTTCTAGTCTTTCTTCTAGTTCAATTGCAAGCTTCAGTTTTAATGCTGTCAACAGCTCTTTTATTGCTGTTAGGATTTCTGGGAAGCAATGTGTGAGACAGAATGTGTGCCCTCCACACAGATCCAGTCAACTAGTAGGCTATGGCAGTTTATAGTCCGACCCCACTCACTAGCCCCACCTTGTGGCCACTTCAACCAGATAATTATCACATAACAACCATTTCAAACAGATACTCTCAGTGTAAATCAAGGGTTGTAAAATCTGCAGATTTTACGAACCTGACAGTGTCCAGAGCTGGGAATTTCTCACATCAGCAGCACAATGTTAATCAAGCCAATGTTCACCCTCTACTCAGTGCACCAACTCGGGATAACATGGACCTTAATATTGTCCTGATTAATGCAAGATCAAATAAAACTTTTATAATGAATAATTTCTTCACATCCCACAATCTGGATTTCATATTCATGGCTTCAAGTTGGGGAATGTTCAGCCTTTTTGATACTTCTCCCTCCTAACTGCTCCTACTTTAGCTCTCCTTGAACCACTGGTAAAGGTGGAGGTCTGGCAGCTGTTTTTAAATTTGTTTTCCAGTGCCAGTTGTCTACACCTGTTAATTACTCTAGCTTTGAGCTGCTACTGTTTGAACTAAATGGCCCCTCCTGTTCTCTGTGCGGTGGTGTACCGACCACCAAAATTCAACAAGGATTTTATAAAAGAGTTCTTTGAATTTTTATCCGACGTTGTGTTGGACTATGACCATCTTTTAATCTGTGGTGATTTTAATATTCATGCATGCTGTGATGACAAACATATGGTTAAAGATTTTATTGATTTAATTCACTCCTTTACCCTCACTTTAACCGCAGTGTCAGGTCCCATGCACGAGAAGGGGCACATGTTCAACCTTGTGCTGTCCCTTGGTGTTTCTATCATTATTAATGGAATTTGTGACACATGTATATCAGACAATCTGCCTCTTCTGTTCACTGCAACTTTCACCTGCTCTGTAAAACCCTCTCCTCCTGGACTTCCCCGCTGTGCTACAACTAGCAATACCGCATCACAGTTCTCTGCTGCTTTTAAAGACACTGTGCTTTTTACCTTAGATGCACACACTCAAACCTTGTCTGCTGATAATCTTTTAGATCTTTTCAATTGTACGTGGACTAAGATTTTAGATTTTGTTGCCCCTCTAAGAAGCAAATGCTCAAAAGCACCTTCGGAACCATGGCTAAATGATCATACCCACTCTCTGAGACATGCATGTCGGCAGGTGGAGAGGAGATGGAAAAAGGATAAGCTCCAAGTGTCTTATGAGATTTTGCAGAGTTGTCTGTGTTGTGCCCTTAAACAAGGGGAATATTAACGGGAGAAAGTTGACGAGTTGACACACGCGTCTCTTTCCTTCACTCGTATGTATTAAGTCGACATTATACAACAAATACAAAATATACAACAGTCTGACTCTACAGCGGGACCATGTCTCTAGCTGCTAGCTTAAACAT
>OMNW01035139.1:5936-21304 GCA_900303245.1 Selene dorsalis | reverse complement strand
TGTGTCTTAGTCACTTTCTTTAGTTATTAATAATAATAACAATAAAACAAGGATTTGAACTGTGATTTTCTCACCCTCTCACCATCTATCTATCTATCTATCTATCTATCTATCTATCTATCTATCTATCTATCTATTTATCTATTTATTTTGAGCACCTGCCCCTCCTGCCTGTGTAACACACAAAATAAAAATAGAAGTTCCGTTTTTTACAACCTGGACCTTATTTCTAGCATAAAATACGTTCATTTACTCACCCGAACCACTTTGGTGTAACTTGAAGTCCTTCAGAAGATATTTAGATCCACTCACGATCTACGTATATCTATATAATGGGAGTTGTTGGGGCAACGATGCAGCGTCTAAATAAAGACATTATCTGCCACGGTTTTTTACATGGTTTTTCACTGACCTACGACTTCGATGACGTCACTGCCGTGCCACTGCCGAAGTCGTACCTAATCGAATTACTACTGATTAACGCTGTCAGGATATAAAAAGAATACTTTTTGCTTGTAATTTTCAATCAGTTTAAATGAGTTAACAAATTCAGCAACAGTAGTTTTATAGAGTACAACAATGCTTCAAATCTCCTGTTTCTCCTTTTTTCAACAGTAAATAAAATGGCCGACCAAGTTGCACAGACCACTCAAAGTCTCACCACTGCATCAGAGATGCGGGAAATCAACAGGATGCTGATGCAACCCTATGCAAACTGGGAGGAGTATCTGACCCCTGCTCCCCTCTCTGTTGCCATCATGGGGGAGCTTGTATTCATCTCATCATGTGATGACTTCTCTATCAACAAGAGAGTCCCTGAAGGTGGCTTCAAGCACATCAGGTACCCAGACTCCTTCAGGGCCTGTCTCATGCAGATCTGTAACTCAGGCTGGCATGCATTCAACGAAGCCCACAAAAATATGGATCAGATCCGCATTCACACGGGAACAGTTCCTGAGTACATGAAGTCAGCGGTCACCGTTCTTTTCAATGCTAGGGATGAAGTTATGGAAAAGCTCATGGAAGTTGAACTTCAAAGCATCCGTGAAGTTGCAGACGACTGTGTGGCACTAGCAGAAGGTGTTGAAAAGAAGTATTCTGACGTGATCAATTTAATCCAGGAGCTGCTGGAGGCCTGTGTCAACGCTCAACATTTATATGGAGAAGAGCTAGAAAACGTCAAGATGAAACTGGAAGAGGCCAAATTGAAGGAGCAGAGTGCCAAAGTTCTGAATGAACGGTCCAAGAAAGCAACGGATGACATGGCAAAAGAGGTGGAAAAAGCACAAGAGGAATTCAAGCAATCCATGGATTCACTTCCTTCTGGCTGGGAGATGATCGGCATGGATTTTGTTGAGGGATACACAGCAACTCTAACAGGAATGATGACTTGGCTCACCAATCAAATATCAACTTCTGGCCAGTTTGAACAAAACGACCCAGAACAAGACAACCCTGACAACAGTGTTGATGGAATCACACAAATGAAAGCCTGCAGCAGGTCTGGACAGATTCTGAGCCTTGTAGGAAGCATGAAACAGTTTGTCCGTGGAAATGAAATAGACTGGAAGAACCTGTATGATCAGAAGAAAAAATCCCCGAAGACCAAATGGACTGCGAAACAATTTAAGAGGATATCTGAGGAGCTGAAGGAGATGCCCAAGGATAAAACATGTGACCAAGTTTTGTCACTCTGTGCAAAGAGCCTCAACATATGTGAAGACCTGGCAAAGTATACCCCTGATCAAAAGTGCAATGAGGCAACAACTTCACAACTGATCAAGGAGCTTACGAAGTTGAATGATGAAGCCTTCGCTTTTGACTCTATGAGCAAAGGAACTTTAGGCACTCCAGCTCTTGCCCCAAAGCCACCAATGATGTATGAAGCAGAGAAAAACAGCTCAGAAAAGAAGTCTGCCAGCCAGAGAGCAACTGAGAATGCCCGTTTCAAAATAGAGCAGAGCCGAGAACAACTCAAACAAACCCGGGAGACATATGGCAAGTGTGTGGAAAACATGGAGAAGAATGAGAAGGAGCTGAATGATATTCTGGTTGAAATGCAGAACTGCCAAATCAAAGAGGTCGACTTCGATACCACCATCAAAATGCTGGTCAAGGGTCTGGATGCCATGGGCAGAGTCAAAGAGCAGTGGGAGAAGATGGTCCGCTTCTTCCAGATGGTCTCCAACATGATCAAAACTAGTCTCAGCAAGACACTGCACAATTTTATCAAGAAATCTGAGGTTACCATGGCACTCTCTTACAATGAGAAGCTCTTTAACAAAGACCTCCTGTACAATCAGGCCTTTCAAGCCTCCAACATTGCTAGCCTGGTCCACATGATTTCAACAACCTACACTGAAGTGTCCAACAAGTACCTGATGGACAGAGTGAGCAGCCTGGGCAAGATCATGGCCATGGATAAGGAGAGACCAGAGTTCCTTCATGAGCGTCAAAGTCTGCAGCAATCCTGCTGTGATGCCCAGGAAGGAATTTTGAGGCTGGTCTGGAAGAACAAGGAAGAGTTTCAGAGGACGATGGATACCAGAATGGCAAAAATAGAGGAAAAACTGAAGGCTGTTCTGCCGGCTGCTTCACCACAGGAGACTGAGAGAATCAAAGAAATTGTTCAGGGAAGCCTTACCAGGGAAGACCAAGCAGATTACTTCTAATTTAAGTTAGCTGTTTCTCACATCAGATGAAAACAAGACAGTGTGTAGTTTTGTAGACAATGAGGTACTAATCAGAAGCTTGCTATTAACAAATAATCATATAGCCTTGTTTGCACAGTAACTGAAAACCACTCACAGTTGTTACTGTAACTAGCTGTTTCCATCCACTTGTTCATTGAATTATCTGAAGATCGCTGAAAATATGAATGTGGATAAAGCCGGTGAAAGTGCTTTTCCATCTAAGAGCTTTAAGTCAAATAATAATCCATGCCTAATGACATCACTATGAAATTGATGTATCGAACAGATTTCTTGAATTTGAAGGTGTTTCCACAGATTTTTGTTATGAATCGCAAAACCAAATGCACACAAGCCAAGTGTGACGAGCCGCTGGAGTTGTTGCCTCTAAATCACTGAGCGATAAGAACGCCAGCCAAGTTCAACTCAACTACCAACTACCAACAAATAGTAAATATTACTTATAATAGTGCTTATGTGCCGACTAATTGTGACATACCAAGCTATCATCAGAAGACGGCGGCGTGAAAACACCGTTTTGATTAAAATGCAGGTGCGCCTTGCTAAATGCTACATGACACCAGAGGTGACCTGTGGTTTGCAGTTCTGAGAAACTGCGGTTGAAAGACACTTAAGTGAAATGCTGTCTGTCCGTCTGTACGCTGGCATTTTTCTTTGTTTACTCCCGCTGTGCCTTTGAAAAGCTGGAAACATGTAGGGAAATTGACATTAACCATGATCGCAATTTACACTTATCCGGCAAAGAACTGTTTCCATCAGCATTTATCTCAGAATAAGCGATCAAGAGAAAATCCAATGAGATCGACAGTAGAAACTCTTAATCAAATTTTACTGTTCCCATAAGGCACTTTTAATTTGATGTAACTTAACGTACTTAAAAACGTGTGGATGGAGACATGTTCACTGTTCAGTTTTACTAGAGATCTTCTGCTAGATCCACAGTTCTTCATTTTGAGGTGTGTTACTCCGACTGTAGCTATGGCAGTTTTATTGGAAATGCATTGACAATAAGTACTAAGATGGGAATCAGTGTTGTTCTACTAATCTAGTAATCAGTGGCTATGGACTAGCAGTTCCATAATGTGATACATAGATAGCATATCAAAATATATAAATTACAGCAAAGCCTAGTCTAGTATTGTGATCAAGACCATCTAACCCAGGACTGAGTGAAGACCAAGACCAGAGCATACCAAGACAAGACCAGGACTTTAATGGGGTTGAGACCAAGTCAAGTATTCTGTATTCTGTATCAATACTCATAACAATCACAATCATGTGGCTTGATATTTGCATTATTCCTTAGCTAAAAAGAAAATATTATATAGAATCTATACCATATCTAATTGAAACTAAGTTTGGATTCAACAGAATAGCACAGCACAGAACCTGCTAAAGTCTCCCATTTTTGACACTGGTGCAACCAAGTTTTTGAGGTGGTTACACAAGCATATACAATTTATTAGACTTAGTGAATTACATTACATAAACCAAAGTGGGCGAGTGACAGAGAGAGACATTTGCGGTTAAAAAAGACGTCACTGCAGCTGTGGTCTTGAATGGTCTTGAGAAAAAAATCCTGAGTCCAGCTCAACCGAGACTAAGACCAACACCTTGAAAATGTGGTCTCAAGTCAACTGGATCAAATTTCTGAAATATTACATTTAGCTTATCTCACTGCATCATTGAGTTATCTCTGGTGGATATATTTTCTTTGGTGATTTTTTTTTTAGATGAAATGTTTTCTCACCCTCTAGTGAAAGCATTTATGAAGTTTTAACATGATCACTAATAATAACTAATAACTAAAAAAAAGTAACAAAAAAGTTCAGTTTCTATCATGATTTCATCTACTTTGTATCTGCTTTTAAGACACTCCAGTGCAAATGCACCATCTGCTAACAGAGGGCAGGGTGGGGGTATTTGTTTTACAGTATCTTTTCTAATTTGTTTGAATAAATTCTTGAAGATGATGAATGACTTTTCTTTACTTTGCTATACTGCATGAATAATCCATTATATTATCCCTTAACATGCTACAACAATAAATAGACAGTATCAAACACCTGGATATCCACAAATCAAATGATATGATAAACCTGGACCTTAATTAATTGGACATTAATGTGTTAAACTATCAATGACCTTCATATTTAAGTACAAAGTGTTAACAGCCTTGATATTTACATACCAAACTATTAATAACTTTAATAACAACCATATTTTAAAAGCTTGGATATTTTGACTATAGAATTTAGGAGAAGGGATGGAAATCACCTCATAGTGGGTTATTCTTGGAACAATGGTACCAGGAGCTAAGTAAATCCTTAGTAAAGTTGGTAAGGTATTGACAGAATGTCACAGTGCTCCAACAACTGATCCACATTAATGTGGCGAGAATCCTGTGCGCTCTGCCCCAAGCTCGGACCACGACCATAGCAGCATCACTCTCAGGCGTTCATGCTAGTAGTGGACACACCATGGATCTATTAGAAGACAGTCAAGAAAATTTATTGCAAGTTCCTATGTGAGATCACCACGAACTTTAACCTTTGACCTCCTAAAATCTAATCAGTACATCCTTGTGAATATTTGTGCCAAAATTGAAGAACTTACAACACAGCTGGTTACTTTTTGAGGACATAATAGTTGTCTCAATTCAGGGACCGTGTCAACATCCCATTGCCATAGTATAACCTAAAACAGCCTGTTGCATGTGAGGCCACATGTGGTCCAGACACAAGTCATAACTCAGCCCAAACTGGATTTTTGTATAATGTCACCTTATTGGAAATGAGCTGCATAGTTTGCCTATTAGGCCCAGTGCTATGTGGGACTGCTCTTTTGGTCATCGTAATTTCTCAAGAGGGCTCGGGCATCATAATCAGATGCAGAGAGAAGAAAACATAGCTGTAATTGAAATATGTGTTGGTAAGTAATAATAATAATAATAATACATTTTATTTATGAAGCGCTTTTCACAGTGCTCAAAGTCGCTTTACAAGCATAAAAACAAGAAATAGAAACAAGTAATAGTGAATTTAAAGAAACATAAACACAGTGAATTTAAAAGGAATGGTACACAATTCATAACACACAGATACACATAAGACAAGAAATGGAAAATATTAAATATTGTAGGCAGAGCGGAACAGGTGGGTTTTGAGAAGTGACTTGAATGAGGTAAGGTCAGTGGTTTCACGGATGTGTTTGGGAAGGGAGTTCCAGAGGGTGGGGGCAGCAACGGAGAAGGCTCTGCCCCCCCAGGTTCTGTGCTTGGTCTCTGGCTGTTTGGTCGAGGGAATTTGAACCAATTAAAATCATGTCTGATTTATCACAGTTGAGTTTGAGAAAGTTGATTTGCATCCAGGATTTGATGTCAGCGAGGCAGTTTGACAGGGTGGTATGGGTTGAGGGGGTAATGGATTTGGTGGAGATGTACAACTGGATGTCGTCAGCGTAGCAGTGGAGATGAAGATTATGGTGACGGATGATTTGACCAAGGGGGAGGAGGTACAGGAAGAAGAGGAGAGGACCAAGCACAGAACCCTGGGGGACACCTTGGGACAGGGGGGCAGTTGAGGAGGAGCAGTTGTTGATGGAGATGAATTGTTGTATATCACACATTAAGAGAGCTTTCAGTCATTGCACATGATCTTCCTTGCACCTTAGAGTTATATAGAAGTGTAGTTCTAAGAACTGAAATGACTTTTCATCCATGAGAAAGGCTAAGGTAAGTTCTTCACAACAGCAGTTGGTGAAACAGTCTCACTAGTAGCTTTCTGGAGCTTTCCTCACTTCCACAGCCTCTCTCATATCTCTCTCCATCTTATCTGAGTGTGGCTCTGTGGTCTTAATCTACCCCAGTTCTTTTCACACATCACGACCTGTTGCACAGAATCAGTGCAGAAAAGTGAGAGCGGGAACACAGAGAAAAACCAGAATAATCCTGTTATCGCTGCAGTTTGACGGTGTTGGAGTGCGTCAGCAGACCCATTCTTTCCACCAGAGAAGAACCTGTAATCACTGTTTGTGTCAGTCACTGGGTGATTAGGGTGATGTCAGTGGGCTGTAATCTTAGTGGGAGCATATCTCAGTCAGTTCAGACAGGATGCCAATAATGTGACCGACTCCTGAGAGGAGCAGGGTCACTGAGTGATGTGTGTTGTAAAGCAGAGGTCACAAACCTTCTCCAACTCAAAAATGATGGCAGCCTGTCCCATGTAGTGACAGTATGGAGGACAAATATGCCCTCTCAGTCTCTCAACCACAGTGATTTGGATTATTTTCATTCCATTTAAACATTTAGAAACATTATTCATTTATATATATATATTTATTATTAAACCTTTTACTGTACTGTTTTGCAGATTTGTCAGCTGACACACAATCCCTTCACAGCTCTGAGTTTGGGAACCAGTGTTGAATGGAAACACTGGTCTGAGGCCATAACACCACCTGACTCTTATCTCATGCAGAGACAGCAGAGGCCTGTTGGTGGTCTGTGTGTGTGTGTGTGTTTAACTCCTTCCTCCTCTTTCAGTGGCTCTCAGCTCTGAGAACACTGGTTCCTTCTAAAAACATAGATCTTTGACATTTCTTAACACACTCAGATCACCTATTCTGGGTGAACACACACACACACTCCCTTCTGTTCTGGTTGGACAGTCGGCACTGCTCACTCTTCACTTCACTGTTGGCAGTGAAGTGGGTGTCCACTTGGTCGTTCTATTAATATGACACACGCAAGTAAACACAACACCATGTTGTTTAGGCCAAAAACACACCGGATGTTGGATGCAGCTGTGTGTAGAGATAGTAGCACTTCACTGATGTTTCCTTTAAAAATGAATCAGAGATGAATTAATAATGAAGAGAAACCCCAGTAAACTCTGTGTAGAGGGTAAAACACAGCCACTGTTAACAAACACTGGATTCTCTTCAGTAGCTCAGTGACATCAACTCACACTCATCCCACACATCCACTGTGTTCCTGACCTTACCCTTTGTTAAACATTGTTAAATACACGCATGGATGCATGGGCGTGCACACACACACACACACACACACACACACACACACCTGCTTGTTGTGTGTAGGTCTGTGCAGGTCATTTAGTTTGGTTTCTTATGCTGCTGCATTTGTGATGATGATTTCATTTTAACAAAACCATAAAATGAACACTTACTTCACATCACTCAGATTTGTACTTTTGTATTTTTGTATATATATATGTGTATAAGTCCATTGAAGAGAGAATCTCCGGAGTCAAATTCCTTGTATGATCACTCATACTTGGCGAATAAAGTTGATTCTGATTCTGATTCTGAGATTCTCCACAAAAGAGTGAGAGAGAGGGAGTTCATGGGACACAATGTTAATGGTTTAATTCTTTTTCCTGTTTTTGCAGGAAATACCTTTTGAATTACTGATGTATGATATTTATGAACTTATCTACTTGGAATATATTTTTATTTCAGAAAAGCTAAATGATGTATAGGCAGAAAGTAAGTTTGGGGAAATGTGTGTGTGTGTGATGTTTGTTTGTGTCCAGATCCGGAAGCAGCAGCAGCAGCAGCAGAGAGCTCTGCTGCAGCAGCAACAAACACCAGCTGCTCCCCCAGTGCTGTCGGCAGGGGCACCCCCCCCTTTCCCCAGTCCCTGCTACCCCAGCCCATGTCACCCATGCTGTGTTGATGAGTGTGTGTGCGTGTGTGTGAGTGAGAGAGAGACAGAGTCACTCCTCTGTAATCTGTTAAAGTGCCTGTCTGTATGTCCTGGCTGCAGTGTGTTAAGTTTCCTATTAGCAGAGTGCTGCATGTGGTCGTGTGTTTGTTTTCTATTAGAGAGAGAGGTACAAGGCAACCTACATTATTAAATGCACACACACACACACACACACACACACACACACACACACACGCATACTGACACACTTATTGTAATCTATTGTTGTGTCTGGGTTTGGTGGCAGACAGAGAGTGATAGAAGAAAAGGACGGGTTGTGTTTTCCATTCGTTTGTTAACGTGTCTCTGTCAGTCTCTGCTGTGCTGTGGAGCTTTTTAGTCTCATTTAGCTTTAACTCTTTTGTTTTGGTTTTGCAGCACATTTCCTGTTCAGCCTCAGTGTTTTCAGAATAAAAGCTGTAAACATCCACTGTCCCTGACCTACTGAGCACTACCAGACAGACAAAGAGCAGCTGGTGAACAGAGTGGAGCATCAGGTCGATCTGTAGTTTACAGTTCATCTGCTGGATGTGAACTTCAGAGAATCTCAGATACTCACAGAGTAGATTTCAACACCACAACATGACACGTGTGTATCGTACATGACGGCTGCACCTGCCCTGATCATGGAAATCCAATTTTTTTGTGAAGTTTTTGTAAAGAGTCTTATCACTTATAATTCTGTTTCTTCACTTTTTCCTACGCCAAACAGTCAAGTGAACACATCACTGTTCATACCAGCTTGACTCAACTGATACTGACTGACCTCAGTTCAGTGATATATTTACTCTGAAAACATGACTCTCCCCTGATAACAAAGACTTTGACTCCTCAACATGTTGTGTTACTGCGGTGTTACTCTCAACAACCTCTACATCATCAGAAAACACAAAAACAGCCCAAACCGACCAATCACAGTTCTTCGTGTAAATGACTGGGTTTGAGACCAGGATGATTCAGACAGACACATGTGGACCTGTGACTTGGGACCCAGACTGATGATGGGAAAAAGGATCATTTGTAGTAAATCTCTGATCTCGCTGTGAACTATGACTCAAAAGGCTGAATGGAAACACTGACCAACAAGTGGTGTTGTTAGGACACGCAGAGGGTGTGTGTGTTGTGTCACAGAGGACTGACATCCAGCATCAGTGCTAAATACAGACTGTTGCACACTGTGTGTGCGTGTGTGTGTGTCTGTGTCAGATAAGCTGTGCAGCTCTGGATAACTCGCTGCCTCCTGCAGAGGGCGATGTTCCCTCAGTTAAAGGTTTTTTTAAAACTCTTTTTTTCTCTTCTGTTTTCAAATTTCTCTCTCCCTCAACGTACATCTTCCGTCTTCCTCTCCCTGTTCTCCTCCTTTCTTCTTCCTTTCCTCTTTTCACCTTTCTCTTGTCTCAGCCCAGAGCATGTATTCCCCCTCCCACCCCCCTCCTCGTCAGGAGGAGGTGAGTGTTTTCCGTCTGGAGACCTACTTGACCGAGCCGAGGCGTCCAGAGACCAGGAGGCTGCGCTCCTTCTCCTCCCCCCCTGATACTGGACTGTGCAGCGCCCCGTCCTCCTCCCAGAGCCAGCTGCCCCCTGTGGCCCTCTCCCCTCCTGCTGGGAGGTTGGTGAGTGATGAATGTTATAACTGTGTCTTATGTGTCTGTTTATGACTCTCAGACTCACAGACTGGAATAGCCTCAGGAAACACAGCAGGTCAACTTGTATGTTGTCAGACATTGGAGATATCGCTCAGCATCAGCAGCCCAACAAGTAGCATTTACTCAGAACTGTGCTGAAATGTTCCCCTCCTCTGAAAGCATGATCAGACTCAAAGACTGACTGTAGGTAAAGATGGGCATGGTCTCTGTGACGTCACCCTCAGGTTTCTGCTGAGTGGTTTTGAAGAGTGAACTGATCCACTGTCAGCTTGTGACAAACGTTCCTCGATTCTACAGAATTTTAAACCTTAATATGTAAACAGATGAGTTACATAGGAAATCACCCCGTACCATCTTCATGGAGGAAACTAGGTGTAGAGACCAAAACTGTTTCTGTACCAGGCTGTGAAGGTGTTTCTTTCTGCTGCACTGTTGGACATTTTAACATGGAGACTGACTCACTGTTGGAGACTCACTCTAGTGGTCAGGAGAGGAACTGCAGCTTTTGGTTCTTGTGCATTGGTTTCATCTTTCCAGGTCTCAGGTTGCAGCTTGGTGTCAGATAGCATTTATGATTAGAGCACCAGAGTGACTGTTGATCCAGTCAGGACCCGCCGACTGTTCAGTGACTGTTCAGTGACTGTTCAGAGTTTGGCAGCTTGAGCCTAACTTTGAACAGTGGGCTGCAGTAAGTCACAAAGAAGTCACTTGGTTTCTGCAGGAACATCTCAGCTGCAGTGCTCTGCTCAGAAACAGACGCACAGACTGTGTCCAGATTTCACAGGGTGAGGCTGCGTTCGGTGTAGATAGGTGACAGGTGGATCCTTCGTGGTCCAACCTATTCAGAGACGCATTGCATTCTGGCAATAGAAGAAACACTTATACATGTCTTTCAGCTCCATTCAACAGCTGACAGAACAACTGTTAAACCTGGGGCCATAAGACTTTAAGTTTCATGTTTGTTAAGTTTGTCACCGTTGCTAGGTATCAGGAGCCACATGTTGTGATGAAACAGTATCAGCAGCCACAGCATAAATCCTCCTGAGACTCTTTGGTCTGGTCTTTGTGGTCTAAGAAGGCTGTGAGGGGCCATAGGTTGTTAGACCACAGGGTGCTGACCCTGAACTGGAACCCAGCTACAACACTCTGTGCTATTACCAGTTACAGACAGAGTAGTTCCTGTGTTTCTGCTTCCTCAGTCTGAAATACCACATGAAAACATTACCATGCTGACTCAGTGATTTAAGATAAGCTTCAGATGACTCATCATCTCCTCTGCATTCAAATATAGCTGACCAGACATGAACCTCTTGCTTTTATCTAGTGATATCATTTTCTATTTTGAGTCAATATAATTGAACAAAGTGGCGACCCAGAGCTCCAACTCTCCGTGCACACAGGATCGGTTGTGAACATCTGATCAAAGTTTGTCTGCATTACAAAGGCCCTTGATGCTGAGATCATTTCAGTTTAATGTTCTGCTTGGAGTTATAATATTATAACTGCAGCAGCCAGTGGAGCTTAGCTGCTTTGAAACCTGTGAGTAAAATGAACAGGTCACATCAGATAGTTGTCGTGTAGGTCATTTCATTCATCCGTTCACATTCTGAAGATTGAGAATAACAACCCTCAGGTTTAACATTGATTAACCGGTGTTAATCATCCAGATTATATTGTAATGTGCTGCAGGGTTGCTCCATGTATAGACATTATTTGTCATCCTTGGAGATGAGTCTACTACAATTTTAGATACATAATGCTTTTATACATATTATCAAATATGACAGACATTTTTCCATGAATCACTTCCTACACAGGGGACATAACATACACACCAAATAACCTCTGTGTAGGTGGACAATGTCTCCAACCAGAGTGGCCATGACATGTTCAAAATCCATAACCCTGCTATTGTCCCCTTTTCATTTCATAGATAAAAACATTAAAGATTTATTGACCACCACGCAAGAAATGTCCCTTACATTTTACAAATCTGGTCACCTCATTCAAATAGTTCGACACCTGCCTCTGAAACCAGGGGAAAACACTATTACACCACAGTGACGCTCGGCCGTGTTGAGCTCTGTTCGGCTTTTTCCGGTCAGACTCGGTATGTCAAGTATGGAGAGACATGAAGACCGGGACCGGAAACACTGATTTCAAGAGTTTAAAAATGTTAGTCACAAAAAACAACTTGGACTTGAACTGGTTGTTGCAGAAAATGTAGCCTTCAGACAAAAAAATATTCAGTCTAAATGAAAATGTGGTGGATATAGGAATATTACACTTTCTGGGACATTTTCCACTTTTATTCCTGACATTTAATCTTTACTGATCTGGTACAGCTGACAGGACTTTTACTGTGCGAAGTCAGCTATAGTAATAAAACAAGAAAACATTTAATGCAATTAACACAATCTGACAAAACAAGTGAGGACAAACAGGAAGCTGTTTGAACAGGGGGAATAAAATCAACAATTAATAAAAAAAAAACACAGACTGTTGAGAGTTATAATGTAACAGCTTGCTGTAACATGTCATTCACGCTTATTTCCGGAAACGTCCTATAAAACGAACACAGTTACATCAGTAAACATTGTTGGCGCGAGCTCTGTAATCGCGCCTTCTCTTGTGCTTTTATTGTGAAATCTTCACCGGAAGAGCAGCCCCGTCGGCTTCGTTAGCTTGTTAGCTGCTGCGGCTCCGGTGGTCTCATCAACCTGAAACCGAGCGGCGGGGTACAGGAGTCCGCTGCCCACCGGCTCACCGAGTCCTTCCCGCCGGACGGAGGCAAACAATGGAGCCTTGAGCTTTCTGTTCCCGGTCAAACGTCCGACGGTCGACGGCAGCGGCGAGAAGACACCGAGCAGCGGGAAAGAGAGAACAAGCTCGTTAATGAACGGCGACTGTCAAGTAGGTCCTAGTAGCTAACGTCACGCACTGTACATTTCATCAGTGATGTGGCGGTGTGGAAGCAGTTCATCATGAACACCCAGGCCTGTGCTACCTCACTGTGGCGATGACAGCCCGTCACATCACATCACATGATGGTGATGATGACCCGACCACCGAGCAGGCTCCTTCGTGACCGCTCTAACCTGCGCCAGCATCCGCGCTGTTACACTGAGGCTCCTTTAAATGGATGCTGCTCAGACCTAGGACTGCAGGCCGCTCAGATACAGTACGGTCCATCACTGAGTGCATCATGTTAGAGTGAGGCTCCTCTCACTGTGATGACATTAAGAATATGAACCAGGTTTTAATCGACAAACGTCAGCTTTCATTCAGAATAAACCACAGCAGAGGTGTGTGGTTTTCACTGTTGTCACATCAGCAGTGAAACATCTTTAAGTGGAGCTTCCTGCTGCTTTCTGCCATCTTTAAGTTTCCTCTGAATGGGCTCAGGGGATCATTCCTCAGATTCACTGACAGGTTCTTTTACATAGCACCTGTTTATTGTGACACTATGGAACACCTCCTGTGTGTAACATCTTGTTATCGCACCAGATCCCCACACAGGAGGCCACAGTAACACTACTGTGTATCTTAGATCATTTATACTCAAGCAGGACTCTACATAAACGCTACCGACAAACATGATGATAGTGGAGCTTCATCCAGCTGTGTTGTCATGTTCATCAGAGTCAGCTAGGGACCAAAGAGGTTATTGTGATTAAAATGTGTTGTGTGCTCTGATCCTGACTGAGCTGTCTGGGCTGTTGATCTGTAATCTGCTTTATTTCGTATCAGCTGATAATCAGGTATCAGCTTTTCCCAGCTCCAGACTATAGTTACCACATCAGCCTCTACCAGTCGTCCTCTGGTCATAGGGATGTGTACGTGACGTCAGGAGGGGGGCATCCTGTGAATGCGGCTGACATAACAGCTGTCAGGTGCAGGGTTTAAAATTAGCACCCGCCACTCGCCAGATGTGTGTAAAAATGTGTTTTGGCGAGTAAAATAATGAGGTCACTCGGCACTGGCAGGCAGCTGGAATAAGCCAACTTCACTACATTACTGTATTCATAAATGCTAAACCGTTAACAGACACAGTTTACAGAAGATCTACTGATTGCGTTTCCAGTTTCAAAGTTGCCCCTCGCTATCCAACTTGATTCAGCATCCATCTGCTGTGACGTTTGTGTTCATTCAGAAGAAGCGAACGAAGTTAGGGGTTGAGCACGTGTTGACACATTGCGGTGGTGATGTCAGGGGTAGGGATACCACATGTCCCTTATAATACAGAGTCATCCCGGACTGGAAGATGAAATCGCGTCCCGTTGTGAATGAATGTGGGACTGGGTTTGTCTGAATTGACTTGAATGCAGCATCATCCCACTCGCTGTCTGTGAAGAGCCGCCTGACTCTGCCCATGATCAGGTAAAAGTCGATGTTTTAATCGCAGACAAGAGTGGGAAAATTCATAGATTTGGCTCACACCTCACTATGTAGACACAAACCCACAGGCCTGAGCAGACACCTGTCTACACAAACGTGTACAACACCCACGAACAAAACCGAAAACTAACAGCCTGGCTCCTGTAAATTCATTAATCAAAGTAGAGCCTAGTGCTGTGGAAAAAAACAACAACTATGATGTGTTAGTATCTTTGATCTGGGAAATTGCATCCTTTTGTACTATAGGATGAACAGAAGCTAGTCTATGTTAAAAATATTTAGTCAAAACCATCACCACAATTACGGCATTCAGTCTGGATTAAGTTTATGCACTGTTGAATGGGAGTTTCAAAACTCACATGTTCCTCCAAAGTCTGTTCATTAATGAGTCTATTGTCATCCATACTCCTATCATTTCATTGTCTAATCTTAAGCCTAAACCTTTTTTTTTATGTTTTTTGCAACAGTTTAGTTTAGGTGGGAGGTGTGTGTCAGGGTGGTCGCCTAACTATAATGCAGAAGCCCTGACAAGTCAATTACTGAATGCTGTAGAAAAGTAAGCAGTCCAGTGACATTTAATCCAAAAATGCAGGCACGCTTTGCTGACTGTGATAGTTTGAGTAACTCAACTCTGTTCATTTCCCTGTCAACACTTGGTGGTTATTGTTAGAAACAGGTAGGGAAGACAGATAGGAACACTGATGCATTCGGTAATCGACTTGTTAGGGCTTCTGCATTAATAGGAAGCGGCTGGAGGTGAGTGGGTGAGTTTTGTTTTCGTCTCTTTTCAGTAGAAACCAGGCAAAGCCAGCAGGTGTTTGATGCCTCGTATTATGTGCTGGGACCCTGTTTGTACTGTTGATGAAGTGTGGTGCTGTTCTGAGC
>OMNW01035138.1:18216-78128 GCA_900303245.1 Selene dorsalis | reverse complement strand
TACAGGCAGCTCTGCCCCTTTTTGTAGAGAGCATCAGTGTTAAGGGACCAGTCCAACTTATTATCCAGGTGTACGCCTAGATATTTATAGGTTGTCACCACCTCGATATCTACTCCACAAGTGTTCACTAGCTGAAGAGGGGGCTTGGACCTACGGAAATCTATTATCATTTCCTTTGTCTTTGAGGTGTTCAGTATGAGGCAGTTTTTGTGACTCCAATCACTGAAGGCTTTTATTAAATCCCTATATTCAGATTCAGATTCCTGTCCATTCCTGATACATGCCACAATAGCAGTGTCATCTGAGTATTTCTGGATGTGGCAGGACTCAGAGTTGTATTTAAAGTCTGCTGTATACAATGTAAACAGGAATGGAGCCAGGACAGTCCCCTGTGGAGCCCCCGTGCTGCTCATTAATGTCCCAGAAACACAGTTCCCCAACCTGACAAACTGTGGTCTATCTGTCAGGTAATTCATGATCCAGGAGACAAAGGAATGATCTACTCCCATCTCTATGAGCTTATCTTTGAGTATGGTTGGGTTGGATGGTATTAAATGCACTTGAAAATGCACTTGAAAAACACTTGTTATGCTGATGATACTCAGCTCTGTTTATCGATAGAGCCAGATGATAGAAGCCTGCTCATCAATTTGCAAGATTGCTTGAAAGACATCAAATCCTGGATGTTCTCTAACTTCCTGCTACTGAATTCCAATAAAACAGAGGTTATTGTGTTTGGACCTTAACATCTCAGGGACACATTTTCTAATCACTTTGGATGGCATCACCCTGAACTCGAGTAGAATGCAAGGAACCGTGGAGTCATTTTTCACCAGGATCTTTCCTTCAGCTCCCTTTATGTGGGCATGTGACTAAGACTGCCTTCTTTCACCTGTGCAGTATGGCTAAAATTAGGAATATCCTCTCTCAGAGTGATGCTGTGAAACTGGTCCATGCATTTATCACCTCTAGGCTGGACAACTGTAACTCCCTCTTGTCCAAAAACCTCTCTAAACAGCCTCCAGCTTGTCCAGAACGCTGTTAGTAAGTTAGTAAGACAGAGCACATCTCACCCATTTTAGCTTCTCTCCTTGGCTTCCTGTAGGATATAGAATAGACTTCAAAATCCTTCTGCTGACTTACAAGGCTATTAAAGACAAAGCTCCATCTTATCTGAAATACCTCATCACTCTTTACTGTCCCGCCAGAGCACTTCGCTCCCAGAACGCAGGTCTGTTAGTGACTCCCAGTATCTCTAAAAACAGACTGGGAGGTAGAGCCTTTAGTTATCGGGCTCCTTTATTGTGGAACCAGCTCTCTCCATGGGTCAGAGAGGCAGACACTCTCTCCACCTTTAAGTTCAGGCTTAAAACCTTCCTCTATAACAGAGCTTTTAATTAGGGCTGGCTCAGGTAGCCCATATCCATTTTATAGCCTAGACTGCTGGGGCACCCATCAGGTTACATGATGTGTCTATCTTCTCCTCTCCTCTCCTCTCCTCTCCTCTCCTCTCCTCTCCTCTCGCACATTTTGAACTGTCATTATTTGTTGCCCCTTGTAGTTAAGCCTTGGTGTCTCGCACTCTCTCTGTGTTTCTACAGATCTCTCCAGAGCTCCATCCCTCTGCACCAACTGCCGCTTCCATCTGCTCCTTTCTCCTGCTGTTAAACTGGCCTGCACTCCCTGCTTGTGACCCAGTCTTCCATCCAGTAGTCCCATTAAGCCATAATTGTGCAGCTGATATGCGATGCAAAGTGTGTGTTCCTTAACGTCGTGCCTCAGTGGCCTGATGGGATGCACCACAGCTTGATCTTGCACCAGAGTGCAGTTGGCACTCTTTTGGAGGATGGAGCTGAGAGAGTTTTTAAAGGTAATTTAAGTGTTGTTTTTAAAGGTAATTTAAGTGTTGATTGAAACTTGCACTGAAGGATCTTTTCCAGACAATTATTTAATATTATCAATAACTATAATATTTGTAGTCATCATTACATCCCTAATAGCCTGCCTATGCACCTTCATGTGTTGGTGCCACTGATGCACTCCTCTGCATCAGACAGCTGTCACGAGCCCCTTCCTCCTGTGGAGGTTTTATTTTTGTATGTGTGCTTATGAGTTTTTTTGCATCCAGTTTCATGCTGAACCATTTTACTTTTTGAATCATTCTTTCCAGTGAGGACACTTTATTCACAGCATCTCTTACTTCCTTACAGGGCTCTGATTTACTTTTCTCAGTCACACCACTAACCGAAGAATTGTTATTTTTTCACAACTCCACTTCACCCAAGATAACCTTGATCTCCTCCTCAGTTTTTCTTTTTCTCTTGTCTCTCTTTTTCTCTTGTCTCTCTTTGTTTGTGCCAGGTTGCAAGTCAGCAAGATGCACCTACCCCCTGTCAATTTATGATTAATTAGCATTCATAATCGTACACCCCCGGCATTCATTAATCCAGAGTAGATTTTTAGTACCATGAGTTTTTATGTGCAGGTCTATACACAGATTTACTAACTTTTCATGAATCAGTGTGAGTATTATTACATATGGGCAGATGTGTGGCAAAAGTGTACTTATTCTAAACCTTCTTTGACAAAGGTAATTTCTTAGCAAGTAAATGAATCAAAGCAAAAGCAGGCAAAACAGGCAAATTAATCATTTCTCATCTAGAAGCGCCACAATAGTCAACCTGTGACCAGTCAGAGATACGCTAGGGACACACTGCAAGTGGGTTCTCTCGTTGTTCCCCTGCCTGGCTTGACACGATCGCTTGCGGCTCACGCAGAAAACAGACCAGACGCCAAAACGATCACTGCAGGGCACGAGCCGCACTGTGGCACTGGTGATGTGAATGACACAATCGGTTAACAGCGGCACCGAAAGGAAACTAGCTCTGCTTCTCGGCACTTTGCAGCTATTCGCAGTGCTTCCACAGGCAGTGTGTCCCCAGGGTTAGGGTGCATTGTGGAGCAGATTTGAACTCCGTCTTTTGGGTCAGGGTTAGGGTTAGCTTTCAGGAGTCCTGGTCTGCCTCACTGTTCTTTGAAAATTGCTGAAAGGTCCTGGTGGCCAAAACCCCCCAATATGGAGAGCACCTGCACCAGCACAGGTGTTGCCCTGGACTACCTTGTCTCCCTCCTCAATTGGGGCTCCAGTGTCTGGCAGAGATGGAGGAGGATGTCGTCGCTGAAAACAGTGGGGAGTGCATCAGACGACGGGTGGGCTACCACCAGGACCTTAAGATTTCCAGTGATGAGTGTTGTATCTCTCACTGCACTCGGAGGGGTGTTTTGGGAGCTATAACTTCCAGACAACTTTACATTAGTTACATTAGCTGTTTTTCCCCATTCATTGTGTTCTATGTCCTGTCTGTCCCCTACTTTCCCCTTGACCCACTATGGTGTAGCACTGCCCTCTATGGCTCACAAAGAAAACTCTTCTCAATAAAGTTTGATAGAATGGTGGGGAGGGCTGGTGACTGTCACAAACGCACAATAATAATGATATTATCAAAAGTTTCCATCCTCTCTGGTGTTTACTATGCAGACATTGCAGACATAAACAAAATCTCCTCCAGTGCACTTTTGTAGCTCGTGATTTTAAATTTTCTCACCTCAAGGATGATAAGATGCCTGATTTAATTCCTTCAACATTTTCCCTTCCCAATTGGTGTCATATGAAATTTTCTTGTCAGTTTAAGAACTAGTTTTTGTTATTTGTGAAATTCAGATGCTGAGAATAAAGTAAAAACAACCATAGACATTGATCAACACATCACTTGTAACTTCAGGTATATCCCATGCTTCTGCATCTCTACTTTCTACTGTTCTCCATTCACAAGCACCCATAACACAGTTTTGTATGTCCTGTAAACTGGAGTGTTACATTTTCTAAGTTGCATAAATATTCACAGGATATTTTTGCCACTTCAGCAACAGGTCATCACCACTAAAGAGCAAGCATTAATAATACTGACTGAAAAATCACCGCATGAAAATATACATGACATTGTCTTGTATTGGTATGCCTAAGGTAGAATATCATGAAGGAAACATACCCGTGTCATGATTTGAATGGTGACATAGTGCAGCACAGCTCCCAGCATCATAGCCACAGTGTTGGCGTGGTCTCTGATAAAATCCCAGCTACCCTCAGACATTAATGGCGCAGCCACGACTCGAAACACCACCAGAGCCTGAGTGAGTCCGATAATCAGCATCAGCTGGAACACAAACATACACTAACTGTCCATCCACACTATTTGTGTCATCTTCTTTTGATTTCAGTTATGTGAAGCTATTTGATGCATTCCATCTATATTAGCTTTGCACATTTTGTGAATATTTCATTGATAGTATTCTGTGATGTGTGCACAGTGTTTCTCACAAATATTTTTGCCCTTTGCCTTTCGTTTGGACTGCTCTTGCTATCGTGGATGTGGAAGTACAGAAAGTGAGTTGAATGATGCAAAGCAGGGACAAATCTATGATTTGTGTGGAGTGGGTGTATCTGTATGGAGTTTTTTTACTATATTCAAGAGTGATAGATCAATTCGACATGATTGCATGATTTATTAATTTCACTGTCAGATTTTGAAATTGTGTCACTCAAATCAGATCAATCAGATTATCCCTGCCTCCTTGGGGGCATTCACTTGACTTCTTCCCAAATACTTGCAGGGACTCCCAGGTCTTCCCTTGATTTATGCACCTGTACTTTTCATTAAAATAGCTGCTCATAGTATAATAACAGCCACATGGCAAAGCACTACTTGTCACTGTGGTAGGAGAAGACCACATCACCTTTGTCATACTGAGTGGAAATTTAGCACATCTCTGACTAACATAGATATGACTGACCTCAGGTAAATTCTTTTTATTCAAAAATTTGCTTCAAATTGATTGATCAAGTCATATTTTTGCCAGGCTGAGTAAAGGTAGTGGACGAGATTTCAAAGGGTGTCACAGTATGTGTGTCTTACCATGAGTGTAACCAGGATGAGGACCAGAGTGCTGCGCAGGTAGGAGTGTCTGAAGTCATTGGGTGTGCAGTTTGGATCATTGACTATTTTCAGAATCAATTCTTCCTGTCAAAACACACAAAGACTGAGATTAAAGGGACACATTAAAGCAGATATGTGAAAGTTATGTTACATACAGTCATGGAAAAAATTATTAGACCACCCTTGTTTTCTTCAATTTCTTGTCCATTTTAATGCAATGGTTATGCAATCAAGCAAGTACTAACTCCTGTGTGTATCATGTGACTAACAGACAGAAAAGAAAACATGGAATGCCTAAAAGCACTGTTTTTGGCAGTACAATGCCATAGCTATTGATGTAAGATGTGATTTTAGTTATTATGAAGAAAAACATGGAAAATGGCTAGATATCAGCTCTTAAATTAAACTCTTATGAGCTATTTTTGTTGTTATCATTATATTATCCTAACAAATATACCTTTAGTTGTACCAGGCATTAAAATGAACAAGAAATCCGAGGAAACAAGGGTGGTCTAATAATTTTTTCCATGACTGTATATATATATATGCGCACGCACGCACGCACACACACACTATAGACTCAGATGCAGATTTGTGTGTATTTGTTGCGTTTACTGTACTGTAGATACAGCATAATTATTTGTGAGCTGTACCTCCTTTTCACACCAGTCATAGACTTTCCACTGAGAAACATATCTGGCTCTATGTCTCTTCCACAGCTCCAGGAACAGAGTAGCTGAGAACACAGACATGAATGAAAAGAACTCCACAGTACGTGACATTTTTGTTAGAGTTCATTTTACATTAGGCATCACATTAGATAGGACCAAACTTCAGATTAAAAACTCACCCCAGATTGCCATGAACATAGCAAAGGCCACAGTGCCTTCATTGTCAAATAAATGGCTAATCTGTGTGGATACAAACATAGATAGAAAGCAGGAAATAAACTGCTATATTTAGCTGTTAATCTTTTCACCAAATCACCGTAAATTAATCCTGATATTAATTTGCAGCAGCTAGTTGGAAACATAAGATAAATAGCAAAAAAATACAGTAATGAGTCACCTTAGCATAGAAGCAGGTGTCGGACAGCCGCCATACTGTACACCTGGTATCACAGCGAGGACACATGATGATGCTAGAGTTACACACTTCCTTACTGAAAACACACACACATACAAAGATTCATAGTTTAATGTACATAAAGGGTCAGTCACATTGTGGTGAGGAGTCAGGTGTTGCTTTTCTGCATGCGCAAACATAATCAAGAGAAAGGGACAGCTTCTCATGGCTCCCCTGAAGTCAAATACATTACCACAAGAAAGTCTTACTCTTTCAATTTCTCAGTAATAAATTCAAGTTATATTAATACAACAGGATATTTACTGACTTAGAATTAACTCACATGAGAGGGTTGGTGTTAAAAAAGGCAAGTCCATACAGGAACACTACAATACCCAGAGCAGCAGCTGGAACCAACAGCTTGGTGTACCAGCCCAGCCATAGGTAGTAAAGAGCCACCTTCTCTCCAAAGTAATATCTACAGGAAGAACAAAGACAGAAGAACAGATTCATTAACAGAGACTGTCTCATGTTTTATTGTTGTACAATATGTCTTCCCAGAGGAGTAGCAAGTCTTCATGACACCCAGTTAATACCAGAAATTATCCCCTCTTTTGGGTTTCTTTCTGTAATAAATGTCTACAACCTTTCCCGTAAAGTGCCTTGATCAAAATATACATTATTATTTGGCGCTATACATATAAGATTGAATTAAATTGAATTGAATTGTACTGAATCAAATTGAACTGAACTCTGGTCTAACCCCAGGAGTAGTTAAGCTTCACGTAAGTGTTGAGTTCAAATCCACAAGGCCTCACCATTACGACCAATTGTTTCACTCCATAGTCCGTAAAGAAGTGACAGAACTTCAAAAGAGCCTGACATCTTTTTTTTCATAGGCAAAAATCTAGAGAGAACATAATTTTTGACCTGCTTCTGCCTCAGCAGAGAACTCTTGTGAGATATTACAACATTTCCCCTCTCAGTTTGTTTTGATCCAGCCTGCTGCAGTGATGCAGACAATACTTCCCAGGCACAGATGCTTTTAGGAAATTATACATGAAAAAATGAACTTAATAGTCATAAAACTATCATTTCTTTGCTTAATTATGCTTTTTACAGTTATTATCATTCCACTGTTTTTGAAGGAAAATATCCTTCTTCTTTTGGGTTAAACAGATATTAAGAAAAAGGGTAGAAAAGAGCTGGCAGATCTAGCATTTCTAATAGCATAGCGTGGAAAGTAGACACAAAGACATCTAGCTGTGATGCTACTGTCATCATCTAGTGATGTCAGTTTGGTTGTGTGTCTTCAACTTGTAATGTTGTGCTGGTGGCAGCCTGCTAATTTGAGTAACCTTGGAGACCTGGGTCCAGTGTGCAGAGGTGATCTAAGCTCCTGCAGTGACACCCAGTCTCTCTCTGACTTTCTTCCCACCTTCTTCCCAGGTACACCCCACTGTTGTTTGTTATGTTTGGTTAAATTAAGCCTCTCTTTGCAATTCACAACAGCTGCACACACACACACACACACACACACACACACACACACACACACACACACACACACTACAGTACCTCCATTTATGCACACCTTACACCACTGATGGTACTGACTTCCACACTTCATACTGTAATATCTAATTTGACTTAATTTTATTTATTAAAGGTTTGTTTTATTAATCATTCATTCATTCATTTTCTATACTGCTTATCCTCACTAGGGTCACAGGTGAGCTGGAACCTATCTCAGCTGAGTTAGGGGCGAGAGGCGAGGTACACCCTGGAAAGGTCGCCAGTCCATCGCAGGGCTAACATATACAGACAAACAACCATTCACACTCCCATTCACACCTATAGGCAATTTAGAGTCGCCAGTTAACCTAACATGCATTTCTTTGGTCTGTGGGAGGAAGCCGCAGTACCCTGTTTGATTATCTAATTTGGTAATATGTGGTTGAAAAGGATTATTTTAAAGTTAATCGTGGTGTTGTCTCCCTTTTTGTTGTGACCTTTTGAGTGAAACCTGTCTTCGTCTGGATGGGGTCAAAGTGCTGGATAGCAACAGCATCAGATATTGGCAAAAATTCCAATATTGGACATCCTTACTATTGAGGCACTTCCAAGAATACAACATAAAACAAAAGGTTTTTTTTTGTTTTGTTTTTTTACAATGAACCCATAGTGTAAACCTTTGTAGCTAGATTGTAAAACTATGTTTACAATCTGCACAGATCATCCTACACTACTCTGTAAGGTCTTTACACACTGACACTGTGGTATCCCCATCAGATAAGTTAAAGACAAGTATGTAGAGTTCTCAACAGGCCTGAAAATTAAAACCCAACCCGGTCTGACCCAGAGGACGCATGGACTCGAGTCAGCCCGACTGACTAGCATTAATTCTTGGCCCGAACCCAGCCCCACTTGATAATAATAGTGATGATGACACGATGGTCAAATTAATTTTCTACTCTATCAACCATAATGACATGATGAATATCTAATTGGAGTAGACATACAGGCAGGCATGAGAACTGTGTAGAATCCATCCTATAGTATTACTGAATTTATATATTCTGATAACAGATTATCATCACAAAAATGAACAGCACTGATTCAGCGCATTTCACAATAAACAACACAGCATGTTGTTGCAGCATATGTTTTATAAAAATAAATAAATGAAATAAGTCCATGGCCTAACCTAAGTCATTTGTATATATTTCTGGCCCAAACCAGCGCATCCAGTTGGGTTGGTCAGGCTGGCCTGGCCCATTGAAAACTCTACAACTTGCCCCTCTTCCCCTCCAGACCATTAAGTGAATTCACTGACTTGACATCGTTGACTGGCTGTCCTGTAAACAGAGCTGACCATCGAGCCCACTTCCTCTTCAGCTGTTTTTGCTTCCTATTCTGAGGATAATGTAAAAAATTAACAGCAGGTATCAGAATCCAGGTGTCTTTTTGGCATAAATTATGACCATCATTTTTTCACCAATATATTCTACTGTTGTGTATGTATCAATGTTTACAGTATATACTGAGCATCTTTGGCAAATATGAATTCAGTACATCTAATCTGATTTTCATTAGTCCATGGGCCAGATCAGATTTCAGTATCACTCAAGGTAGCAAAATCTAGTAAAAAGGTGCTAGTTTTTGAAAAGGTGCATGTTGCAGCTTTGTGACAGTTAACAGTTAACCACCCCCTACAATAAAATAGGCCTCTAGGTGCAGGTCCATATCCCACTTTATACTCATTTTTCAGACCTTTAACTAGTTTTTTTTCTTTTCAAAAAGCCTATATTTTAGATTATATTTCAGCTTGATAAACTTTCCCAAGAGGTATCTTAGTCACACCTAACCTTCTAACACTCCAATATGGTTTCCACTTTGTATCGATTTATCTATACCCCCCCCAAACCTCATCATCATTATACAGGGGATATCTGTACCATCATCTACAGTAACACTCACTTGTGTTGCCAGCCATTTAAACAATAATGGCTGTGTTAGTTATTTGTGAGGGGTGTACTTGTGTACTTGAGATACTGTATATTATTGCAGTATTAAAACATAATGGTTAACACTGATTTACTGAATTTATTAAAAGTATACCTTGGTCATCAGTTTCCATCTTTGCATGCACTGACAGGGATATATATGAACACCAAGACCTGGCTGAAAACACTGAACTGAACTGTCCTATATCACGTACTGGACTGATCATGTCACAGTGGACAAAATCATCCAAAAACACAAACTCTGGATTACCAGCCAAGCTTGCATGCCCCTAAAGACCGCAACACTGGCTTCAGAACAGGTGACAGAACTCTATATAAAGCTCCCAGAGCCAACCTGAGAAAGGGAATTAAGGGTGAAAAAGGGGACTACAAGAGGAGGATACAGATCAACTGAGAAAGTCTTAACCATAGTACTTCACGCTGAACCACCGGGAACATCAAGGGAGCTATGAGACAATGCCTTTCATTGATTACAGCTCAGCCTTCAACACAACCAGACATTCTGGTCAGCAAACTGACTGACCTGGAACTCTCCAGGCCTCTCCTCACTCACCTGCTCTTGGATGAAGATTTCCTGAACAGACTTTTAAACTTTTCTCCCAAAAGGAGGTACTGGACTGTACCTCCCATGGTGTTCTGGCGGCTGTCTCCCTGTCATCCACTCACTCTTACCAAAGTCTCTGGGGCTGATTAACCATGTGAGAGGACCTCCAACCAGCTTTGCTAACAGTGGATCTGCAGCTACAGCTTCCTTTGGCTCAGGTAGCCCTGATCCGTTTTATAGCTACGCTTCTATAGGCTTAGACTGCTTTAACAAATTATACTTTACCTGGGGAAAAAACACTACAGTAGATGTCCTGACAATGCTGTTTCTAGATTTAAAGAGCTCATTCTAGCAGACCTTGCTGCCACACCTTATAGTAATATAATGGGCAGCTATGCTGATTTTACTCCCTCTCAGGTAGACTATCTCATAGACAGCACTGCAGCAACACTCCTTGGAGCACTCAATGCCATAGTCCCTCTGCAAAAGAAAGTCATCAACCAAATGAATAGCCCCCTGGTACAATTCAAACTTGCGCATCTTGAAGCAGAAGACCAGACAGCTGGAAAAGAAACCACATTCCAGCCAACGTGAGGAAGACCGTCGAGCCTGGAAAGAAAGTTTATTATTATATAAAAAAAGAACTTTGTAACGCCAGAAGCACATACTTTTCACTTTTAATAGAAGAGGATAAGAACAATCCCAGGTTGCTTTTTAACACTGTGGCCAGGCTGACTAAGAACCACAGTGCTGTTGAGCCACGCATCCCTCTGACTCTCAGCAGTAATGATTTCCTAACTTTCTTTACTGAGAAAGATTGTAAATATTACAACAAGGATTGGCAATAGTGGACCACACATTACAGTCCCTATAGAAACACCTCCCAGACTTAGCACACTTGGACAGCTTCTCCCCCATCAACCTGTCAGACATAACCTTTGCACTTACCTCTTCCAATTAAGCCACATGTCTGCTTGTCCCAGTCCCAACAAGATTGCTCAAGGATGTCGTCCCCTTAGTAAATGCTCCTATACTGAACCAGATTAACCTTGTCTGAGTCACAGGTTATGTGCTACAGGCCAAGGTGGCTGTCATTAATCCTTTATTTAAAAAACCTTCTCTTGATCCAGATGCACTACACTCTAAGGTTCCAAAAGGGTTCTTCTAGAAGGGCTGAGGCTCCACCTGGAACCATTCGCTTCTGAAAAACCCTATTCTGAAGAAAGGGTTTTCCAAGGGTTCTTGGTAACACTAAGGGTTCCAATAAGAACTGTTTTGATCCAGAGAACCCTTTTTGGAGGAAAGAGTTCTTCAAGCTTTGCTGAAAGCATGGGTAAAAGATCCTGTGCCACCAGGAACACACTTCCTGATAACACTTACTAATAATGATGCAAAATGCAATTCCTTGTTATCACAGATGCAAATACTTTTCATATCAATTTATTATATATAAAAAAAAATCCTGAGCTATCCAGCTGCTTGTGTTGAGTCATCAGGTCCACATTCACCTCCTCATTATACTTACTCATAATGTCAGTCCTATAACTGAAATATTCTGCTACCAATTTATTTTCATGACCATTCATTATAAGAAAACAAGCTCGTCATCTGCAAATCTTGTTGAACCAGGCAAAGATTGGCTATGACTGGGATTCAAACCCTTAGCCTCTCAATCCAAAGTCAATACCATTACCCACTAAGCTATCCAGAGGGACTCCTCTGACTCTACTCAACCTCAAAGACAGGTTGACAGCTTCTTCATGTCAGTAGTCAGAGAGAGAGTAAAATTACTATGTGTCTGTTTAGCTCTGTCTGTACGACGTGTGACTTATAATTTTAAGGTCATGGTTTCGATTCCCATGTTGAAGGAGATGATACCTTAGCAATGCCCTCAATGGTATTCTCAAAACTTCTCAGAATTGCAGTCCTGCATCTGAAGGATGAAAGCACCAGTCATATAAATGATAAATGGAACCCGCAATCTTTGTGCTTTTTTAAAACTTAGAGCGGTGCTGCTGTTGCACAGCTCCCTCCTTCAGAAGGTAATAACATGCAGCAAAGAGCTATCAGGTAGAATTGAACCCTGGGTAACTGCAGTGAGGACTATAACCTCTCGCTGTCTGTGGCAGCTGCTCTACCAAGTGAGCTATACAACACCTTGAATACAGGCTTTTGAGAGTTTGCCATCTGAAGTTGTGAATTCAAGCCCTGGTTGACGTGACCATGTTAATGTTTACTGAGGTGTTGTGTGGATTAGTGAAAGACAATTTGAAAACTATTAAATAATTATGGTACAGACAATTCTACTTGTGTACTTATCTTTTCCTCATACTTTGCCTTTCCATGCATAGACTGCTGCTGACTGGCTTAGTGAAGTTGTGAAGCCGCGCAGTTCAAACCTTAACTGATGCAAAATGCACTTGGTAATGCTGACTGTCAGGCTACAGGGTTGATGATACCAGGAATTGAACCTTGGTCTCCTAGAGGAAAGGCTGAGGTTTGGTGTGTTGGGCCTGGGATCAGTGAGACATGACTGAAGTCGCCTGATATCATTAAAAGTGCCATAGGATGTTTAGTCTGTATCCTAGCAATGACTTCATAGAGAACTTCAGATGGAACTTCAGCAGTAGCCATTAGGTGGGATGTACACAAGTACTGTTATGTTTGTTCAATGTCAACATTGTAAATGACCACAATATAATATAAGGGATTCAATAATTTGTGTACCTGATCTCCAGAATTTAATATTGTTCTTGTTGAAACCCTTGAAATATGAAAGGGGTCACCATGGAACTCCTTCTGTGGGTTCTAGATGAAACTCTTGAAATATGAAAGGGTTCTCCATGGAAATCCCTGTGTGAGTTCTAGATGAAACCCTTAGAAGTCAGAAAAGTTCTGGAGGGAACCCTCAGTAAGGGTTCTTTGTAGAACCTCTCATCGGGGGTTCTGGGCATAACCTTTCACAGGTTCTACTTAGAACTTTTATTTCTAAGAGTGTAGCCAACCACAGACCAATATCCAACCTTCCCTACATCTCTAAGATCCTTGAGAAGGTTGTCCTAGAGCAGCTATGTGAACATCTGCACAGTAACAAGCTTTTTGAAGCTTTCCAATCTTGATTTAGAGAACACCATAGCACTGAAACAGCACTGGTCAAAGTCTCTTGTACTTCTGGACCTCAGTGCTGCATTTCATAACATAGACCAGAGCATTTTGCTGCAGAGACTATACCATGAAATTGTTATTAAAGGATCTGCCCTAAAATGATTTGAGTCATACCTATCTGACAGGTTTCAATTTGTTAATGTTAATAATGACCATTTGGAGGACAGCAGAGTTACGTATGGTGTACCACACTGTTCAGTTTTAGGGCGAGTGCTCTGCAATCTTTACATGCTTCCATTATGCTGATGATACTCAGCTATACCTACCAATAGAGCCAGATGATAGAAGCCGCCTCATCAATCTGCAAGATTGCTTAAAAGACATCAAATCCTGGACGTCCTCTAACTTCCTGCTACTGAACTTTTCGAATCAGATTGCTACTCTGGACGGCATCACACTGAACTAAAGTACAACTGCGAGGAACATTAGAGTCATTCTTGACCAGGATCTTTCCTTCAGCTCCCACATAAAGCATGTGACTAGGACTACCTTCTTTCACCTGCGCAGTATAGCTAAGATCAGGAATATCCTCTCCCAGAGTGATGCTTAGAAACTGGTCCATGCATTTATCACCTCCAGGCTGGACTATTAACTACAACTCTCTCTTGTCAGGATGCCCAAAAACACTCTCTGAAGAGTGTCCAGTTGGTCCAGAACACTACAGTGAGGGTATTGACAGGAGTTAGTGAGAGAGCACATCTCTCCCATTCTAGCTTTTCTCCATTGGCTTCCAGTAGGATATAGAGTAGACTTCAAAATCCTTCTGCTGACTTATAGGCTCTTAATGACAAAGCTCCATCTTATCTGAAAGATCTCATCATTCCTTACTGTCCCGCCAGAGCACTTCACTCCCAGAACGCAGGTCTGTTATTGACTCTCTGTATCTCTAAAAACAGACTGGGGGGTAGAGCCTTCAGTTACCGGGCTCCTTTACTGTGGAGAGGACTGTGGACTGTCAGAGAGGCAGACACTCTCTCTACATTTAAGTCTAGGCTTAAAACTTTCCTCTGTGACAGAGCTTTTAGTTAGGGCTAGCTCAGGTAGCCCTGATCCATTTTATAGCTATGCTGCTATAGGCTTAGACTGCTGAGGGACACATCAGGTTACATGGAGCCCCCCCCCCCTTGTTGAGAAATGACCGACTGAGCTCTGTACAGGTAGAGAGAGTGAGAAGGGAGGGGTGAGTGTGTATGTGTGTGCCACTTGGAAAGTACCCAGAGCTTCAGACCTAAGAGTGTGCCAACACCTTGTTAAGAAATAACAGAGCAGGTGCATTAACTAATGTATCAAAAATAACTGTCAGCTAACTAATGTATCACAAATAATTGTCATTTATATTACATTTTTAAAAATGCAACCTGAGCTTGGCTCAGAAATAATGGAATCAGCCCAAGTGGGTAAACTTACGTAAGACCCTGCATGAGGAGAAAAAACGTGACACTATTAGAATTGAGGGTAGGCCTCACCTGTTCGGGGCAAGGTCTTAAAAGAAGAAAGAAAATAAGTATGGGAGGAAACCTCCCCTAATTTGAATAAGAGGTAGTGTTTTCTGTAAGACAATAAAAAGAAGGTACAAAAACCAACAACTCAGCCTGGTCTGAATCTGACTCGGGTTTATACTCACTTTCAGTGGGATAATCTCTGCTGCACCAAGCTCTGACCTCTCTGATCATTTCGAAGGAGTTATCTCTACACCCTGTTGAATTTTTGTAACCTGCTGAGCACATACTGGCCCATTTTTGGACCTTTATTTTTGACCCAACATAATTGGCGAGCCAGCTAGGAGAGTTCGTGAGCAACTGCCTTCGTGGACTGACCTGCTGCACAGCACATGTGTGGCCACAAATTGAACGTTACCAGTTCATTTTCTCCTCAACTTGTGTGACTGAGTGCAGGTAAGGTCCCAGGTAAGCCTAACTCAGTTAGAGAGGCTTGCCCCTAAGGACCTGGCTAACAACGAATTATAATTTACTAGACTCAAAATTAATAAGAATAACTGAAACTAAAAAAGAAGAGCTTGGTGCAGCTTATATGTTTTGTGTTTAACCAGTTTGTGTTTGTGTCAGTGTGTGTGACCCTTGTTAGTATTAGCGCATGAGAAAAAACCACAGTGCGGAGCAGATGAGTGAAACAGCTTTGAGAATACTAATAGGGCTGTGGATGTTGGTGTGTGCTGGGTTTTTGGGAGGACAAATAAGGATGGCTTTGCATGGTTTAAATAAGCCTAACAACTAACAAAGTAGAAAAACAAGCAGAAAAAAAGAGAGAAACAGAACCTTGGGTCTGAGATAAAGATACCAAAAGGATATGAGTAAGTAGAGCCACCTGATGAATTTTTCAAAAGCTATGAGGAAAGCATACTAAAAAATAAGTTCATCTATGAGCAGAATACTCCAACAAAGCCACTGAAGAATTAAACTGACGAGTTTTGTTGCAGAGATTGTGAGGAAATTTAATGCTTTGATAAAACTCTGACATGTAACTAATTGAATTTGTCAAGTTATGAGTTTTAAATAGAAAATCCAGTACAAAGGGAGTACACAGACAGCCGGCCTGACCTCCTAAGGAGCCTTTGGGATTGGAGAGTCAAGGAAATAACATGACTTCCTAAGGAGCCTTTGGGACGGGAGAGTCAAAGAAATAACATAACCTCCTAAGGAGCATTCGGGACGGGAGAGTTAAAGAGATAACATCTAAAGGTACCACTCCAACTCATTGTAATGACTCAGCTGAGAAGGATCCAGTCCTTCCAATGAACAGGGAGTTCTTGAGAAGTAAAATAATTATCAGCAGAACTCTCCAAAAAGGTGAGACACTGTAAAATAAAATGCGTTGTAAAGAGTTGGCCACATGTACATAGAACGTTTATATACATATATTATCGTAGAATTAGTTGTGTACAAGATAATCAAAGTAGAATCATTAGAGAACTTGCGTGATCAAACAGAGCTAGGACATGTGGTCCTAGGAACTTTGGCTTTAGCTTTCATAATTTTTCTTGTTGGAGTAATTTGGAGGATGATTTAAGTGTACTAGTAAATGAATGGACAGGGGAAGTGGGAGCGAAGATGAGGTTTTAACTTTAGAGCATATTAATAAATTTGGCAATTTAGAAACACAAGGTATTAAAACATAGTTTTGGAGAGAGCGTACATATAGAGATAAAAATGGTGTTTAAAAATTGTGGCATCGAACAAAAATTGTTAATCTGTCACAGACCTAGAGAGAGTTTCCAGAGGCGCCGTGGGAGCAGGTCATTAGGAGCCCGTGGAATGTTAGAACTTTGGACCGAGTGATGGAGCGGCTGTGCAGTGATCGACAGAGCATAGCAACACTTCCATTGACACCTATCTTGGGAGTCCCAGAGGGGTCTCTGATACAAGGACAACACAGAAACACAACAAATTCAAGGCTCTGTGTTACTGTCGTTTCCAGAAAAGTGAAGTGGGTAACAGCCAAATTTGCATGCATAGTTAAATCAATACAAGACAACGGCTCAGAGAAATTAGAATTTAACCCCACAAGAGTGAAAAAACACAAAACTGATATCACATTGGGTGGAATAAGAGTGTTAATTAGAACTAAGCCTGAAGATAACAAGCCAGAAGTGCATAGTAAAGCAAGGAGTTATGGGATCCATTTAGAGGACTTAAAAAAATGAAGTAGAGGGACAAATGAAAGGAAGGTTTGTTGTTTCATGGACAAAGACAGTTGAACACAAAGGAGAGGATGAGCTATCACTGGGAACACTGACAGATGTGGAAAGCAGACCATCAAAAGACAAAGCATCATTGAACACAGATATAAGAGACTATAAAAGACTACAAAGAAGAGAAAATAAGAAACCTCTGAGCCAAATATCATCAAATACTGATGAAAGAGATTACCAACAAGTACAGAAAAGTAACATAACAGACTATGAAGATGTGGAAGCATGAAAAGCATTAAGGAAAATAACGTCAAAAGAAAGAAGATCAGACACCAGTGGCGCTCCACACATCCAGTCTCCAACACCAAGCAAAAAAAGATATGGACACAATCCATTTTTGCAAGAAGAAGAAATGGAACAAAGACGACAATGTGATCCATACGATCCGGAGCGACATGCTCCATATCACCAAGGATATGAGTGTGAAAAGCAGCGAAGAGTGAGACTACATCTGACCAGGACAATGATATCACAAGATGAATCGATTGTTGACATGCGAAAAAGTTTAAGAGAAAAAAAAAGAAGAACTTGAAAGACTCAGAGAAGAAGTTATGGGACAGCCATATGGAGGTGGAGCATGCGCACAAGCAGAAACTACACGACGAGTGACACAAGAAGGCATGTGTTTCAATCATAACAAAAGCCAGTGGACAAACCCTGTATGAACCATGGTCTTTCATCGACATGGTTGGACTGGCTAGCAGGTTCCCAGACCTCACTGAAGGAGCTAACAAGTGGATTACAAAACTAGAAGAAAGCACAGCAGGAGTAAAGCAGTAAAGCTGGCACTGGGAGACATTAAAGCCCTTTTGATGCATGTGATTGGAAAGCAGATGACAGAAGAAATCTATCAGCAACAACAGAATCACAAGTGCCTGTGACAAAGGCTCCGGCTCAAGTCACCACCACACCAGCATCTATCCCAACATCAACAGGACCACCACTGCCACCCATACGTATCCATGTGAACACTGTAGAGGGAAGCTATCCAACACTCCCTGGAAGAGGAAGGCCAGCACCAAGGGGAGGTCCAAATTGATGTGGCTCATGGAGAAATCAAGGAAACAAGGGAGACCGTTTCAACAAGCCCAATCATATGAAGGAGTGAACAAAAGATCAATGGATGAGGCACAATGCTGGGGATGTCAACAAACAGGACATCGACGCAGAAACTGTCCCATCAGCACATGGACGGGCTTCAAATTGGCAATAGGGGTGCCGAGAGGAACCCGGGGGGGGGTAATGCGGTCGCTGTATCGGTCTGTCGTGGTGAAGAGGGAGCTGAGCTGTACAGCGAAGCTCTCAATTTACCAGTCAATCTACATTCCCACCCTCACCTATGGTCATGAACTTTGGGTCATGACCGTAAGAACAAGATCCCGGATACAAGCGGCCAAAATAAGTTTCCTCCACAAGGTGGCAGGGCGCTGTCACCCGGGAGGAGCTCGGAGTAGAGCCGCTGCTTCTCCACATCGAGAGGAGCCACCTGAGGTGGCTCGGGCATCTGTACAGGATGCCTCCTGGACGCCTCCCTTGGGAGGTGTTCCGGGCATGCCCCATCAGGACTATGACTATGTCACCCGGCTGGCCTGGGAACGCCTCAGGATCCTCCCGGAAGAGCTGGAGGAAGTGTCCAGGGAGAGGGAGGTCTGGATGTCCCTGCTCAGGCTGCTACCTCCGCGACCCAGCCCCAGATAAGCGGGAGAAGATGGATGGATGGATGGATGGATGGATGGATGGATGGATGGATGGATGGATGGATGGATGGATGGATGGTAAGTGCCACCATGTGGAGGAAACATGACAGCTTACTTCCAGTGATCGCTGTTCACCACAGGTCACTGGTAATGCAATTAATTTCAACACTGCTAGTAGTAAGCAGGCACTAGCTGTGTCAGTCAACCAAAATATTGCGATGAGTCAACAGCTGACCAAAATGAAGTATAGATCCATAAACCCTGCAATCATTAAACACAGGAGGCGGGACTTCCAAACCGTCAATCAAGCAAAAATACTCTGAGCAAGAGCAAAACCTAAGGGGCTACTTGGAGGCCATTTAAACATTCGTAGTATACTGGGAAATGCGAACAAATCCAACTCATCTCATTGCAGACTCTAATTTGGATTACTTATTTTATGTAACCTTGTTACATAAAAACTCTCCGAGCACAGCATTAAGCATCCCCAGAAACAATATTTACAGGAGGGACAGACCTGAAGGAAGAGGGGGGGGCATTGATGTGTTACATCGGAGACACTATCAGCTCCACTCAAATTAAGTGGAGATGTGATAATAAACTTGAATGTATTGGACTGAATATTACACTGTCTCCTCAAATGTCTTTCACTGCTCTTGGCTTGTACAGACCACCCTCGCTTAAAAATTCCTTCTTCAACCAATTAAACCATCTACTGAAAGAGTGTAATTTTGATAAAGTGGTAATATTAATGGGTGACTTAAACTGTAACTGGGAAGACAAATGCAGCAAAAGTGCTCTTAAACAAATTACAAAATCCTTTGATCTGACACAGTTAAAGGCCCAACAAGAATAACCCAAGAATAAACTGGAGAGAATTGTTAAGACTTAAGTACCGGAACATAATCTAACCCTTATTGTTAGGAAACTGTCTAAAGAATGTAGTAGTTTAGTTCTGGGGCAAGAAAGCCAAGTCAATTTAGAATACCTTTGAAAATGCAATTAAAGGGATATAATGGAATAATATTCTGTCCTTGTCCTGCCTCAGGCTTTGTGTTGATTTTACTGGTGTTTGGCACCTCATAGTGGTGGTTTTGTTTAAACAGGAAGTAGTGTGTCTGTATAATTTGTTATCATGTGACTTCAGTGGAAGCAGCATTTCCTTCTCAAGCAGACTAAGGACCAAACACATTTAATCTGCTGCCATCCTTTCCTTTGAGCTTGTGAAAGCATCATCTGTAAATTCATTTGTTGTTTGGTTTCATGTTTTAATTCGATTCATACAGTAACAAGCCACACTGTCAATGAACAGCTCTAGTATGGTTAAGTCGTTTATGCACTGTATTTTGTTATTTCTTTTTTTTTTTTTTACAGTTTCACTCTGTTTCTTGAGTGCATCTACAGCATCTTATTAAAGAGTACAACTAAGATGATTCCTGACTCGCACACTTATTGAGAAGAGTTTGGCTTGCTGTTAAATCGTGTCTCGACTCGATGAGAACAGTATAGTCCTACTATGATGCGAACTCTGTCAGGCCCTTTTGTCCACCATCAAACATGTAATGAATACTTTTATGAGGAAAATAAAACCCAACCATAGCCAAAAAAACACCCTTCCATGGATAGGAGCTGATTTACTTAAAATGATGAGGGAGTGTGAGGCGACACTGAAGGCAACTACAAAATCAAAATTGACCACTTATAAATAAAGTTTGTGAGCAATACATTTTAAAAATGCTGGATATATCAAGTATGATACAAATGAAAATTTAAAATGTGCAAATTTCTATTTTCTTTTTTTTTCACATTGTATGTCAGAAGGTCCTTTGAAGACTCCAGTTTCAAATAATTAGAATTCTCTGTCAATGATTTGATAATTCAGACATCAAGGGGTTCATTCTGATTTTGTGGAGTCAGTACAGACTCTGCAACAGAGCTTCTCTACTAATCTGAGTATGTTTCCAGTGGATCACAATCAACCTGTTTTTGAGTTGTGCAAAATCACTGAAACACAGGTGTCAACAATTACAAATTCCTTGAAGAACTCCAAAACTAATGATGTGTATGACCTAGACACAATGTTTTTTAAAAACATTCAATGAATGTTTGTCTGGACCAGTATCGACTATTATTAACAGATCCTATAGCAAAGATGTATTTCTAGGAGCATGGAAGTAAACTATCGTAACCCCTATATGCAAAGCAGGGAAATCCTCTGACGTAGCAAATTATAGGCCAATTAGTATATTACCTGTTTTGTCCAAAATAGCAGAAAAACATATAGCAGAACAACTAATAAATCACCTTAATACCAGCTCACTAGGATTGCAGCCCCATTCAGTTTGGTTTCAGATCAAGCCATTCAACAGAGACTGCAATATGCTTTCTCTTGGAGAATATTAGATTTAAGCTTGATAAGGGGGGAGCTGTTGCAGCCACATTCTTAGATCTAAAGAAAGCCTTTGACACTGTGGATCATGGTGTCCTTCTTACTAAGCTTTTCCGGTACAACTTCTCCCCTAATACCATAAGATACTTGAAGTCTTATCTTGAAGGTAGAACTCAGCGAGTAAGGGAAAATGGTAAGCTATCCTCTGCCCTTAATAGTAGTTTTGGTGTCCCACAGGGATTTATATTAGGACCACTGTTGTTAGTCTCTACATAAATGATCTTCCATCTGTATGCAATGAGTCTCTAGGCAACAGTTTAGTCGAAAGCAACTGGACTAGTATTTGTCTATGAAGACGTTTCTCTTATCCAAGCGGCTTCATCAGTTCGTAAACGCATCGGTCTGACTAGTCCTCACTAGTCTGAAACACAGTGGAGAAAGAACCAGGTATTTCACCTCTTGTGGGAGTGGTTTCCATTGTTGGAGTCACATGAGACCTCTTTGTGAACGACTGTCGTTAGTCCCACCCGAGACCCAGGTGAACCACTGTCGTTAAGAGTCATGTGAGTTAGAGGTGTTGATTCTCCTTGGTATTAGTGAAAGGGCAGCATTGTAGATGGGGGAAAGATGGTGTCTCAGACGCCACATCAAAAGTCGCCATATCAATGACATAAAGGTAGACGTGCAAAATCAGCTCAGTGTGCAATATAGAGCTGCTGCTTCAAGAATATGTGTGGAGATTTTTTTTGTCTTGCCAACAAACTGACATGTACAGAAATGTTCTAGCTACAAACCTGCACCAATCAAAGGGAGGAGAAGGAGGATGTAGAAGTTGCCTTGATTCTGGATGACCCTGGATAAAGATGATGAGGTTTAGGGAGTAAAGGTTAATTGATGCAAGGTGTAAACCATATTGGATTGTTAGAAGGTTAGGTGTCACTCAGATACCTCTTTGGATGGTTTATCAAGCTGAAATATCATCTAAAACATAGGCTTTTTGAAAAGACAAAACTTGAATTTCCCACTTTGGGTGGTAGGAATCAAATTCCCACCTGGACCCATGTTCTACATTAAGGCACACAATCACCCCTCATAGATAATACGGGAAGATTATACATTTCCTGAATTTTTACAGTTCTGTGAGTGTTTCAGTTTTTGTTATTTGTGTCAGTGTTGTGCCTACATGTCACAATGCTAAAATAAAGACTACCGTTTAGGCGAAATTTGTGAAAAACTGATTGACATTGACAGTTTGAAGAGCTCATGTGACCTTTTTATATATATATATATATATAAAGGTTATAAAGTTATTTATTTATATATATATATATATATATAAAAGAGCTGTCAAAGTTGTTGAGGTGTTCAGTCATGGTACTGGGCCACCTCCAAAAGTCAAAGTTATGCGATGCCACACCAGCTATAAAAAATTGGGCCGGACACCCCAGGACTGAACTCAGTCTCATTCATATAACATCATACTGCATTAGTAGGCTGGTGGTAAATGTCACAATAAATGCAATCGTGTATTAGGTAAACACGTCTCTATGGCACTAACAGCATTGCTGGCCATCAGAACATCATTCTGCTCCGTGGTGTGTTTAAGGTCTCTCTGGTGAGTTTACGGTCTCTGTGGTGAGTCAGTGCATTATGAGACTGACAGCTCCAGGACAGAGAAGCAGTGAGTTCAACAGAGCATCCAGGCAAAATGTAAAATATCCATACATCTGTTGTTGTCATTTCTAGCCCTGCAAACATCAAACGAACAATTGTGCATTTGTAGAAAGATGATGTTGTTGTAGCGTGACATAGAGCTGCTGCTTCAAGGAGAGTATAGTGAAAAAAAAACCTCTGCTAGTCTCCTTGAAGCAGCAGCTCTATGTCACGCTTGACAACATCTTTCTACAAATGCATGATCGTTCATGTGATGTGTGCCCTAATAACAGCCCTAATATATATATAAAACTAGGTTTACTAGGATAAAGTAGGATATGCACCCGCATCTGGAGGACTGTTTATTGTAGCGGGTGGTTAACTTCATGTGCTGCTGCAACTTAGATGATAATTTGGTATGATAACCCATTCTATGGACATGCACCTTTTCAAAAAATGTTACTAGATTTTGCCACCTTGAGTGGTACCAAAAAGTAAATTTTTTCCTTTGGCCCATGGACTAGCTGGCACTGATCAGCTGTGTCATTTCGTTAAAATGTAAATATCATCCCTGCTTCAATAACAACAGATAATCAATTTTAAAGCGACATCAGGACAACAGCATTCATTTAAAGATGACCTCACTTCATGAAGGCAGAAGACAGTTTCAAAGACATCTTTCATCAGCAGTTCGTCCAGGTTCTCTGTGAGAAGAAAATAACTTGTCAGTTATTTAGGCCCATTGACAGTGACAATTATTATTCATGGTTTCCTGACTGTATGTATGAAATTTTACCTCCAGTGTTGATGAAAGTCTGGTGAAGGATGAAATCGACAATCCGGATTCTGGAGAAAAAAGAAAAAGTTTATACACATTACATTCCTGCATGTTTTGTTGTGTGTGTTTTTCCACATCCATATAACTTTGCTGCTCTTACAATCTCAAATGTTTTATGTTTTGAAAAAACTGAACAATGTGTTGTGCTTTAATACCACTGGGGAAGCAATTCCCAAAATCCAAATCCACAGACCTGACATTTAAAGATGTACAATATGAAATTTGTTTGATGAACAAGAATCTGAAAACTCTTGTGGTTGATTATAACACCTGTTTATCAAAAATCTGATAAAAATATTAACCATTTATGTGGATTTGTTTCTCATGCTCTGTCTTAAGTAGTGGCGTACCATGTCCTCAGACTCTGGGCTTTTAATAGGACAATGGGATCACATGTGGCAATAAACAATTACACAGAGAAATAAAAACAATAGCCCTATGCAACATGGAAGCTTAGCATGTTAAAGGTTTTTTAGTATGAAAGTTATCCAACATAATTTCAAACATATGAAAAATTAAGACACAAAACTGACAAAGGTTAACCTAAAATCAACCACAATGCAACTTGTGCTGTCAACAGTCAACAAAGACATTATGCTTCCTCATGGCAGGTGAAGCAAAGAGTTTCTATTTATCTATGTTCAGAAACATATTTAACCAAATATACTGCAGTGATCTTATCAAATTTTGTCCAAGGTAAATTATCGCAAGACTTTCCCCTCTGCCACAGGGTTGACAGATGTAAACAAACCAAGGAGGAGTAAATTTTTTCAGCTGAGAAATGTCACAAAGTTGTTGCCACGTTTCTGTCAAACAGAGAAATCCAGGATGTCTGTCAGGATGTCCTGGAGGATATCAAATCAAATAAACTTTATTTTCCCAGAGGGGAAATTTATCTTAGGCACATAGTGCAACAAAGCTGCAAGCATGAAATACAGACGTACAGTACACATAGACAAAACGAATGTTAAAAACAAGGACATTGGCATCAACTAAGTGACACGGTCATCATACAATCACTGCAACTGGTTGAAATCACTATTTTGAGTCATAAATAAAAGCCTAAGAAATAAATTAGAAGTTACATATAATTGCACTAGTCCAGAAGGGAAGAGCTAAATATCCAACTAAAAACTGACACAAATAAAAACCTAGTGCGGCAAGAGCTTGATCATACTGTGGTGGAAATTTCACTGATGTTACCTTTTTTTTTTTTTTTTTTTAAGTATAGTTGAGTAGAAAATGTGGCATTTGGAGAACTGAGGGCTGCTGTTGTGAAATCCAATAGAGGGCAGGGCAAGACAAGAAATGACAGATACAGTGTTTGACTGTAAATAATTAATGAGCTGTGTGTTGTCTCTGCTGTGCTCTTGGTGTTCAAAGTTTTACTGCATTTGAATCTGAGAGCAGCTGTGTAAACAAGAAGCATCTTACCACAAACTAAGAGAGAAAGACAAAAAGGTAAAGAGACAGACTGGTGGAATGGTGCACCATGGAGGTTGTTGAGGCAAAATTCAAACCTATGACCTTAGAGTTGCCAAGCCTACATCCTCACCATTACACACAGTAATGCTGAAAATGAAATGAGTTTTACACTGTCATGAATCAAAGATGGTTGAATGATTGCTGAAAGCGTAAATTAGACACATCTCAACACAAACCAACAGAGAAAGACAAAGAGAGAGACTGGGGAAATAATGCATTACCAAGTTGTTGAGGCAAGAATCGAATTGGTATGTATTTGATACCATTGACAGCATTTTACTGCAGAGACTAGACCATGAAACTGGGGTTAAAGGATCTGCTCTGATGGTTTGAGTCATGCCTATCTGACAGATTTCAATTTGTTAATGTTAATAATGACCATTCAGAGTACGGTAGAGTTAGGTATGGTGCACCACATGGTTCTGTTTTAGGGCCAATTCTCTTCATTCTTTACATGCTTCCATTACGGGATATAGTCCAGAAGCACATCAATTTCCACTGTTATGCTGATGATACACGGATCTACTTATCGATAAAGCCAGATGATAAAAACCACCTCATCAATTTGAAAGATTGTTTGAAAGACATCAAATCCTGGATGTCCTCTAACTTCCTGCTACTGAATTCGGATAAAGCAGAGGTCAATGTGGACCTAAACATCTCAGGGACACATTTTCTAATCAGATTGCTACTCTGGATGGCATCACCCTGAAATCGAGTACAACTGCGAGGAACGTTGGACTCATTTTTGACCAGGATCTTTTTTTCAGCTTCCACATAAAGCATTGACTGGGACTGCCTTCTTTCACCTGCACAGAGTTTGGAATATCCTCTCTCAGAATAATGCTGAGAAACTGGTCAATGCATTTATCACCTCTAGGCTGGACTACTGTAACTGTCTCTTGTCAGGATGTCCAAAAAACTCTCTAAAGAGTCTCCAGTTGGTCCAGAACTCTGCAGCAAGGGTATTGACAGGAGTTAGTAAGAGAGAGCACATTTCTTCCATTTTAGCTTTTCTCCATTGGCTTCCTGTAGTATACAGAATAGACTTCAAAATCCTTTTATTGACTTTCAAGGCTCTCAAATGAGAAAAGCTCCATCTCATCATTCCTTACTGTCCTGCCAGAGCACTCCACTCTCAGAATGCAGGTCTTTTACTGACTCCCAGTATCTCTAAAAACAGACTAGGAGGTAGAGCCTTCGGCTACAAGGCTCCTTTAATGATGCAAAGCCTGCGAAGCTAGTTCAGGCAGACAACTTAAGCTGCGCCCATCTTGATCAGCTGATTCGTCACATGTTCTAATAATAATAATAATAATTAATGGGATTTATAAAGCGCTTTTCAAGGACCCAAAGACGCTTCTCCCCTCCAACTTTCTATTTAAATGCCCTAGCTTGCCTGCTCATCCCTGGCAATGTAATGCTGCTATTTTTCTGCTGCTCTGCTGCTTCCCTTCTGCTACCCTTGCTGCTGCTACTGCTTACTGTTATGTTGCTGCTGCTGCTGCTGCTGGTTTGGGTTAGGGTGCCCGCTGCCCATGAGGTTTTGCTATTGCTCGTGTCGTCATTGCTGCTGTTGCTTGTTGCTGCTAACTGCTGCTCTGGCGGCCTATGAGGTTTATTCCCATTGTTCGGATCCGTGTAGTTATGTGTACTAGCGGTGACTCTGCTCCAGCTTCACCCTGCCTCGGTCACAGAGGTAGCTTGGAGGGAGCGGTTCGAGTTTCTTGTGGATCGCGTTCCTGGTGTGTTTGAGGAACCGAAAAGCTCCGCCACGGGGGTTAGAAGGTGGAAACCCCAGTCAGGTAACATGCATGTACCTCACTCCCTGGGAGTAGAGGATTGTCCGTTTTCACTCCGTCAGCTGCTCACTTAAATGCCGAAGTGTTGCTCCGACATCAAATCCTTGTTAATCAGCATGAATAATCGTCTTGATGAGTTTGAATGCAGCTCGGAGGGGCCTTACTTTCACTTCCGCATTGAGCGGGACCAGTGTCATCAGCTGAGTTTTCCACCTTGCCCCTGAGGACTCTCGGAACTGCAGTCCCTGCTCCACCTGCGGGAGTGCTGTTTTGGTCCCAGCTGGAACTGTTTCTGATGCGTTCAGCCCAGGATATTGCAAGTAAGCAGCTCAGATGTTGGTTTGGTTTCTCTTTAGTGTTTATATTGGCATTTCACGCTGGTGGTGCTGTGCTTGCTTGTTTTATCAAGGCAGGACATTAATCTGGTCAAGATTTTAATTTGTGCTTCTGTCACATCAGATAAGAACACGGCGGACTGCTGCAATTTTAAAGGAGAGTCACATATATATATATATATCGTATATCTCTCTGTTTCACATCATGGGCCAGTTCCTAGCTCTAATAGCCCTCTTGGTCCATTTGGCTCTGTCTGTTCCAGACTGGGATGTGAAGGCTCTTCTGAGCTCTGCTGCCAGATGCACAAGGAAGGTCCATATTTTATTTTTATTCTTTTATGGGTTCATGAAGTGTGCAGTAATGCACCATCAGATCACTTTTGTTCAACCTCCTGCATGACCTCTTTTTTTCCCATAGTCCCATAGTGGTGGCTTTTCCCAAATTTCCCTTTGGGATTAATAAAGTAATTCTATTCTATTCCCTATTGTGGTGCAGTAAATGGTCTCACAAACAGATCATAATGTTGTGTGATAACGAAGCTACAGTTAACATGATTAACAAGGGGTGCTCTAATAAACCTGCAATTAATCATTTTCTTAGATGCCTCTCCTGGACATGTGTGGCGGGTTATCTTATTATGCACACTGTTTTACATTCCTGGCCATGATAAGAGCGTAGCTGACGCTCTTTCTCGTTTCAAATTCCAAAAATTAAAATCCCTGTGTCCAAACACCAAGCCAAGCAGCTGTCTTGCTCTCCCTTCTCTAAAACCATTCTGCATTAGGATGCAAGGCCATTACATGAGGAAGGTCTCTCAAGAAACACATTATAAAGGCTTACAATTCAGCTTGGTGGTTTTTCCCTTCTTTCTGTGCTCAATTTGCATGCCCACCCTTACCCAGTAATATTCCTCTGGTTTGCGCATTCATAGTCCACTCTTTAGAGTCTCGCAAGTTGCAGCCTCTCTCAATTAAAACACTGGTAGCTGGCATTCAATTCTACCATCACTGTCAAGATGCCTCAGTGTGTAGCCTCTTAAAGAATCCCTGCATTTGCCTGCTTCTCAACAGTCTCAAAAAAGAGCGACGCCCAGGCATGATAATCGTTAGCCTATCACTATCACCTTGGTGCAAAAAGATTATATCCAAGTTAAGATCTGGGCTGTTCGCTTCACACATAAATAAGATGCTGGAAGCTGTTCTGTTAATGGCTCTCTTTGGGTCTCTGGCTTTCAACCCTCTGCACAACCTCTGCTTTTCTGATTTAACGCTAGAATTAGATCACTTCAGTATTTATCTGAAGCATTCTAAAACTGATAAGATTCATAAAGGAACACCTGTGGTGACTGCAAGGAATAATTCTGCTTTTTGTCCTTTTGCCTCCCTGCTGTGCTACCTGAGAACCCAACCTGCACGTACTCCCAGTGACCCACTTTTGTCACTGGCAGCAAGCCCAATGTAAACAGGAATGGAGCCAGGACAGTCCCCTGTGGAGCCCCTGTGCTGCTCATTAATGTCCCGGAAACACAGTTCCCCAACCTGACAAACTGTGGCCTTTCTGTCAGGTCATCTGTGATCAGGAGACAAAGGAAGGATCTAGGATGTTTGGAGGAAACATAATTTGTTGTACTATTACATGGTCACTCTCCTCAGAGCTCTGTTTTGGTCTCCATGCCCTGAGAAAAGAAATCTTCCTCCTCTTGAGTGTTACCTGGAACACAGACTCTTATGACTTCTCTATAGCTGTCTACATTCCAGACTCAATATAGCCAGTGTGCTGTGAAACTAGAACAAAGAGTTGAAGCTTGTTGTGGTATTGTCATGGTTTGTCTCTACTTCCTGTTTTATTTTGAAGTTCCTGTCTGATCTTCCTGTGCTTGCCCTCCTGTGATGACCTCATGTGTCTCACCTGTATTTGATTGCACCACCTGTGTCTCATTTCTCCCTCGTGTATCTTACCTCATTGTTTTCCCACTGTCCTCTGTTGGATCATCTGTGTTCATCCCTGGAGTTTGTGCTCAGTGTTTCTCAGTTCCCTCTGGGTGTTGACAGTCATTTTCCCTGTGAGTAACATAAAAATAGTTTTTGTTTCACCATACCAGCTTCAACGTCAGTGTTTGCATTATTACAACATTGTACTAAATCAAAATAAAATCCATATGAACATGACTGCTGCAGTCCTCTGCGTTCTACCACACATTCATCACAGTGCATGATTTGTACATTTTCTCTTTATTTCCTATTACTCTGTGGTACTCAGGGGGTTTTACTGTATGTTTATCACAGACTTGATGGTGACACTCAGCAGTACTCAATTTGTTCCTCTCAGCTTTTCTCATATTCCTAAATTCCATGCTTGGCAGACTCACCTCATTCTAATATAAATTCCATGTATTTATTTGTTTATTTTGGCTTGAAATAATTGCTTTCCATTGCCAAACCTACTCTTTTCTCTTAGACCAGGCATCCATGTGACAGTCTATTCTCCCATAGGCTTGCACGTGGCCATGATAAATTAGCTTAATGCTGTGCAAATATTAATCACATTGTCACCACAGCTGAGCAGGGAAGCAGTTTAGTACTGCAGCCGCCACGCAGCCTCATTTATCAAACCCTGGAGCTCTCCTCCTATGCTAACCCTCCTGCTCGCTGTCTCCAAAACACAAGCTGTTCCCACCCAGTTTTCTATCGCCAGCCCTGCCTTCAATCGTTTCTTGAGTGACACAGTTTGCTTAGGTGTAATATTCCTCCCTCCAAACACTGAGCAGTTTGGAATTGCTCTGTACAAGAGAAATATCTGCAAAATGAGATTTTATCATCCAGATATTTGTCCTGACCAGCAGTATACTTGTCAATTTGCAGATAAAATGTAAAAAGCAAGCGGAGGCAGAGGTAATATAAGATAGCTCTTGCGTTTCAGGTTGTTTGAACATAGGCAGTTGTGACACAGCTCTGACAAATAATGCCTCCAACATCCAGTGAATTTGCACTTCAAAGGCTTTTGTCACATGGCTGCTGAATTTGACCTCTTCAAAATGAAAACTAGGAAACAGATTGAGATTTTTGTCACAGCAGCTGCCAGAAGACTCACATTAAGTATTCCTAACCTGTCCTTAGTGCCAGTGGGTCATACAACTATGCAATAGTTCTTTTTTGTTATATATGCCCGCAGCTCACCCCACAGAGCCTGTGAAAGGTAATGCCAACTTGTAAAATATTCTCAGATATTCACAAAGTCACCACTCACAAATGATGAAGTGTGAGTGTGGCAAGAATGGTAATGATTATCACCCAGCGCTGCAGCAGCTTTGTGGATGAGCAAATAGAGTGTTTATGCTTGATATTTAAATGCAGACCTTGGAAAATTACACTGCACCTCAAGCTTTGACCTCAGTAAGTTTTTTTTTTGTTTTTTTTTAAGCTGGATGTATGAAGAGCGAGTTTCAGCACATCCCACATTTAAAAGAAAAAGAGGAGGAAAAAAAACTGCCTTGCCTCCTTATGGGAAAGCAGCAGCCCAGCATGAGACTGTAGCTCACTTGAGGGATGTTTAAACTTGCCAATAAAATCATTTAATAAATGTAAAGGGCAGCCTAGTCTGATGTTTCCTTGAGCTGCTTTTGCTGAATACAAATACTATACAGAAGTAGCTGATAACAACACTTTGTGCAGCTAGTAGTTCCTATGCTCAATTAAAATGTATGAGCGCCTGTGTTTGGCCAGTAAGACATGCCTTCGTATTGTTGTGTCATTTCTTTATTCCCCAGTAACAAGTGATATACAAGAAATACACAGTTACCAACAGTGTTGGGCACATTACTTTTAAAAAGTAATTAGTTATATTTACTAATTATTTCCACCCAAAAGTAACTGAGTTAGTAACTGAGTTACTACGTTATAAAAGTAACTCATAACCAGAAAAAGTAACGGTTACGTTACTTATTTTTACATTTTTTGAAACAGGAACTTTACGAACTGTTTTGCGATCAGAGGTGTATTGCTGCTGAGTGCAAGCAGGACTATAGCCATGAATACGGGGAGGCAGCCGGCTATCTAGTTCATGCTAGGGTCATGGAGACACCCTGGCTTCTTGGGTTTTTGCCTGCAGAATACAAAGACTTACAAAGACAGAGTGCAAATCACTCAGCAGTCAAGCCCCCAGCCCCCAGTTCTAGCTCCAGCTCAACAGCCGCCTCCATGTCCCCGTCCAGCTGGGCCGCAGCCTCAAACCTCTAGGTCGCAGCTTCCATGCGCCTCTATGGCTGGGCCTTCACGCCTCCTCCAGTCCCTTCCCCGGCTGAGCTGCAGCCCCCTCCAGTCCCTTCCCCGGCTGAGCTGCAGCCCCCTCCAGTCCCTTCTCCTGCCAAGCTGCAGCCCCCTCCAGTCCCTTCTCCTCTTTGTCCCCCACCTGTTTGGCACTGGCCATCTCCAGTCCCTGTCCAGACTCTGCCACAGCCTCCAGTCCTGTCTCCAGCTGGTCTGCAGCCACCTCCTGTCCCCACTCCTGTCTCTGCTCTGTTGCAGCCACTTCCTGTCCCCACTCCTGTCTCTGCTCTGTTGCAGCCACTTCCTGTCCCCACTCCTGTCTCTGCTCTATTGCAGCCACCTCCTGTCCCCACTCCTGTCTCTGCTCTGTTGCAGCCACCTCCTGTCCACACTCCTGTTCTGGTGTTGGGGGTCCCCGCCGTCGAGGGTTAGGGATCCTAACCCTTCGCATTTCTCGTGGCTCCACCCCCAGCACTCCGCGTTGATTGGTCTGGTTCTCTGCGACTGCACCAATCAGAATCAGGGGACAAGCAGGCAGACCCAAGGCAAAGCACCTGCAGGACACAGCCCTGGAGGGGCAGAGTATGGAGCAGGAAGAGGTGCACTGGCCTAGGGCCATAACACTATACGTACTGTATTGTGTCTTTTTAGCTTTTTGCTTGTGCTGTATAGTGGTAAGGTCATGTTTGGGAATCAACAGGTTTTGTAGAGCAGTGTGAAGTCTCCAATGCTTCTGCAGTCACAGGAGTTGACATTAAATGAGTTGCTGATGGTCAGTAATACCTTCAAACTGAGGGCTGCTTTTTAAGCCACAACATCTTATTTTATTCTTTAACATCTGTGTGTGGCAATTAACTAATATAACATCTGTAGTTATAGATGGTGCTCTAAATACCCTCTGTTACCTCTACACTACAGAGAATTAACACCAAAACAGAACATTAAATCCTTTTGAGTTTAGAGGTCACTGTAATAGACTTCATTAGTTTTAACTAAACTGACAACTAGATTTACAAAATGGTGTATCTGTGTTTTATATTGAATAAATACAGTTAATACACAGCTTTATTCCCAACATGTCGACCAGTAGCCCAAAGACCCCCGCTCTCGCTTTCTCATTTTCTCTTGGTCTCATGGCCTTTTGTAATTATTTTGGCGAGATTCTGGACAGCGTGTTTTGGCAGTGTGTGGAACCCGCCTTTGGCTGTTTACTTAGCTGGCTAATTATTTTGGATTCGCCACCTACAATGTGCTGTAGATTAAACGCCCCCCGTTTTTTTTTCCATTCCACTTTGACTTTGGGGGTCATTGTAATCACTGGGAACACTTTTCACCTGCTGTGGCACATTTTCATTGTTGTTGTTGGGCAATTCAACCAGCAGGAGATTTAAAGGTTTCAGTGTGAGACTAAATAAATACAGGACATGCGCCACTCTGCCTGTAGTTCCTACCAAATGTAACGTTCAAGGCCATTCTAAAACACTGACCTTGTACTATGGCACGTTCATCGATAATCTTCACAACACATTGTAGGCTAAGGATTCAGCCTATAGAGTCCCTTCCCCTGGGCTCCACTGGATTCCTCCTAATTTCGCTTCATTGTAGGAAATCACTCTTCTAGAACAGGGACTTATTCAGTGGCACCGTGGGGAGTGCTTTAACCATTAGTGGGCAGCACAGTGACCTTCACATAGTCCATCCATTACCCTTTTGTTTCTTGGACTCTTTCCTCGGGAGTAGAAGTATGTGCCAAAATGAATGAAGCTTTCCATTTTCTGTTCATTCTTTGAACAAAAAATCTTGCCTATTACAAACTCACTGCACAACACAGTAACAGTAGTAAACTGCAGAGATACATCAGAGCCATTTGCGAGAATGCACTCAGCTTATAAGAAGCACACCTTCCAATGACAGTGATACTGCAGTAATTGGATGAACAAGGATAGACTTTTTCCACACATAAGATGGTCTTTAAATACAAAATTGTCTACTATATGCATGGTATACTATTTTATTTATACTGTGGCATTTCACCTGTAGTATAATAGCATGTATATGCAGTTGATATGACATTTTGTCTAATTTCATGTGAATATCGTGACACACTTTAACGCCATTAGTGCAGTCCATTACAACTGCACTGTACATCTTATTGTCTTTGAGCCATGGAAACAGGTTCAAGTACATTTTTAATGAAATATAGTCTCGGCGAGCTGAAGGAGTTACATGACAGCAACACCTTCATGACATTTCCTCTTTGTGTAATGATCTCTTTGCATAAGACACAAAGACAGCAAAGAGAGGAAACTGTAGAAAGTTGGCTGCTGTAGCAGATGAAAAGAGGAGAAGAATATGTTTTGCTGTGAATAATTCCGAAACTTTAAGGGCACAAAAAATATTTAGAACACAAAATGGTAATGAGGAGCCAAACAAGAGCCACCTGCACCCTAGACAGATCAGAGAATAGTAAAAAAGCTAATCCGATTATTATCTTTCCTTTGATTATTACCAATAACACATTGTTTTCTCATTTTTCATGCAGATGATACCCAGTTATACATATCTAATCTAATCTAATTAAAACCCTCAAATCGTATAGGACCTCTCAACTGTTGCCTCTTTGACATTAAATCTGTGACAAAATTCACTTAGACTAATCAATGACGCTCTATTAGCTCTCGGTGTAAAACTCCGATATAGCCGGCTGCAAGGAATCTAGGTGTAGCACTTAACGCCAACCTGACCTGTAACAGCCCAGTCAAGTATGTTGTTCAATCTTGCTTTTATCAGTTTTGGCTTATTTACAATATCTAAACATTTTTATCAATCTCTGACCTGTATAAAGTTATGCATGCATTTAAAAGGCTCTAGTTTCCCGGTGCGACGCAGGGTGGCGCAGGGTGGCTAACCCTGCACAGTGCTAGTTTCGTGCAGTGCAGCACGGTGCATGGTCAGTTTGGCAGACTGAGGTAAGTTGTGATGGGTGTGGCGGCGCAGCAGGGGGAGGTGTCGACAGATTCAGCTTGGCGCAGTGACAGTTTCGTGCCAAAAGGCTTTTTTCAATAATAACATCCAAACTTTAATCCCCCTTCTTTCATTAGGTCTATGAGTTCAGCTGAGTGTGTGTGTGGAAGAGGCGCATTGATTGACACAAAGATAGTTCGCCTCAGAGATGGAAGCAGATGTTGTCCCTTCCAACCGGCGGGGAATAGGTCCTGTAAATAGTGAAATAACTGTCTACTGTGAGGAAAATAATTGTTAACCCCAAATTAGTGCAGACTGGCGATAGCATTGATACTTTATTACAAGTATCGATTCCAAAACGGACACATCTGGTATCAGAAGTATCGATATTTGAGTATCAATCCGCACATCACTAACGCACAGGTTCTTCAGATTTCATCCCTGTTACACATGGTATTTGTTTATGTTGTGATCTGTGCACACTACTCATCTTTGTTACACAGAGTTTAAATATAGGTTTCTAAATGTGAGTGTCTTTATTAGTGGAAAAAGGGTGGGTTTTTTTTACTTTGGGCAACAGTTCTCAGTGCATCCTGGCAAACAATATTAGTAACCTATTCCCAGGCTACTTTTGCTTCATCAGTCTGTGGAGGTCTGTTTGCCTTACCATATATTCGGCCACTGTGAGCTTGGACCTTCTGGACCAGAACATCAGTTTCCTCCTGGGAGAAGTCTGGCCATCTGACACTGCTGCTGTCTCCTCCATTCCTGGTGAAATGACAAAACTTGCAGTACGCCTCGCCGCAGCGGATTTAAGGGCGAGGAGAGGTGCCTATTTGATTGGTGAAGATCTGAATTGGCTGTGTTAATCCCACTCCACGCCTTCTCTCCTCCCTCTTTCCCACTTGTGCCAGAAGGAGGGACAGAGGTGGGAAAGAGGAGTACCTGCGCCAGGGTGCATGGCGTGCCAATCTTGCAAAATGCGTGTGGACACACCCCGTTGGCACGGTGCACCTGCGTTGCACTTCTCTTGCGCCTGCTCTGTGAAACTAGAGCCCATAGACTCCAGCCTTGACTATTACAATGCACTTTATTCTAGGATTAGCCAGGCCACCATCCACCACCCTAACTCTAACTCATCAATTTGTGTAAAACACTGCTATCCATCTGATTCCAGGAACAAGCAGACACAGTCACATAACCCTGGTACTTGCCTCCCTTCACTGGCTCCCTGTCAGATTGTGCATTGATTTTAAAGCCTTAAACAGCTGTGCCCCTCAGTACATTTCTGACTTTTTGACTCTGTATGTGCCTGACTGAGTCTGGTCACCCCAAAGTCCAGGCTCCATTCCAGTCCAGTACATGAAAGTACACTTCCTTTAAAGGAGACATGTTATGCCAATTTTCCACAAATTAAAATAGTTCCCAGGTGTCTTAAAGACATGTCTGTGATATGCTTCGGTCAAAACACCCCAAGGATCAAACATCACAGCCCTTTTCATCTGCTCAAAACAGCCCTGTTGAGAACGGCTGGTTTTAGTGCCTGTCCCTTTAAATGCAAATGAACCACTGTTTGCCTTGCCCCACCCCTTCTGCCAGTACTCACAGGTAGGCTGATATTATGCAAATTCAAAAACTAATGACATCACTGTCAGACAACTGAGGGAACACCTCGTAAAACCACATTGATTTCAATCAAGGGAGCAAATTACATTTTTTTTTGTCAATTCTCGCATTTTGGAGGCCTCTGAGTTTTGGCTTTGTGTCCTGTGGATCTGTTTGCCTGAGACAGGATGGATGTGGACTTCTTGGATTCTGACCTGCAAGCTTCCCTGTCCTGACTATACATCAGCATGTCCCCTTTTGATTGTTTGCCTGGACTGATTACTTGTCTGGATATACTGTTGTCTGAACTGAGCTGTGTTGTTAGCTGCTCAGCTGTGTGTGGCAATAAAGCCCATTTAAAACTGAGCCGGTCTGTCTACAAGCTGCAATTGGGTACTACCACTCCCTGTCCCTGCGCACAGAGGCTACAAATCTTCCCCAAAATTTAATAGGTTCTTCTCAGACCCCACACCATCCCTCCTCCAAGTTTGGTCCAAATTGGTTCGGTGCTTTTTTCATACGGGGGGTCAGCGAGTGGTCTGAGTATAGAAATGACTCAATCCTTGACAGCAGCAGAACACAGATAAAACAGATGCATCCATGTGCAGAGTACTTTGTGATCATGGTTTTGAATTGATTGATAATCTTCCAGAAGAATGGTGTTCACACTTGCACAATCAATGCTAAGCACTGAGCATCAAAGCTGTTCCGATGGCACACAATGGTCCAATGACATAAAATACTTGATGCTTGATCTGTCTTTTTCTGTCGCTGATCTCGTGTATAGTGGGGATCAGCAGGTGATACTGTTGTCTGGGAATGTTCTGGAACATCACGTGCACATGTATGCACCTTACGTAGGCCCATGTATTCACCAGCAGCCTAATGTTCACACAGCATAACAAATGTCGATGTGAAATTTCTCTGAAACCCTGCAAGGTTGAAAAGCAAGGCTACATAATGTAATTCTGTCTTTCAGGTGCTGGGGTGATGAAAATTTTATTAAAAAAACAACAACATGTGAACACAAATAGATGAATGTGGTCCACTCCACACTGTGCCTAAAGAAGATTACAGGTATTAAATCAAATTACCTTGAAGATAAATGACTTAATCTACTTACATTTGCTTTGTCATTAGGTTTTGTTTTTGCACCGCTCACAGTGAGGGAAATTGCTTATGCATATTGTCCAACTTGTGCTGATTAATCGCTACTCTCATCTCAGCATGGTAAATCTCGATAGGTTTCCTTTCGCAACAGGTAGGAACATACACGCTGACGTACACAATAAACAAACATGACACGCTGCAGCTTCCCACATCTGCCTGTCCTTTGCATGTCTGTGTGGTGAGATTCATTAATTGGTTTGGAGCTGGAGAGATAAATGGCTTAGATTAGGCTCCCTCTCACCACTTCACCCCTCCCTTGTGTTCCACCCTCACTCTCCCCACCTCTATTACTGAACTTTCCACAAGCAAATTGAGTCAGGCCCTCTTAATTAGATTGTTTCTCACTGCATTTCTAATATGTGACTAATTAGAGGGAGACAAAAAGAAGGGGAGATTACCCAGCCTTGCACCAGACGTGAATCTGAGGATTTATTAAAGAGACAGTCAGTGGGTCAGTCAGCAGCTACTGAATTCAGAATTAAAAGGAGGAAGAGTGTCTACCAGACTCTGCTCATCTACATGGACTGGCATGTTTTATTCTCTATGAGGAAATACCAATTCCAAATTTTCTATGAAAAAATAATATCATATTATGCAATCTAAAAATAATGACATCATGTCAAATGGTAGAGTTTAATGGAGTCTGCCACAAAGTTTTGGTTCACTGTGATGTAAAGACAGAGACACAGACAAGACAAGACACAGTGACATAACAAAAGGAGTTTTAATGTTTTAAGTTTTTATGACAACGTATGCATATGTATGTAAATGTATCTGATTGTAGTTCAGAAAAGTAGAGACAGTGTTTCGGAATAAATATTGAGTATTAACAATAAACTAGTGCAGGACCCATTGAAAATCTGCCGGTTTTTAGTGCATTCTTTTGTTTGTGTCTGTTTTCTTGGTGTGTTTGAATGCTCAGTGTTACAATTACACAAGAGAAATTCTGTTATGTAGATCATAAATACAGGTATTGAAATAATAACATATAAAAGATAAGGAAAATTGTAATGTAGTGGAAACTATGTTTGATTTGTTGCAATGAACATGTTAAATTTGTAATGTGATGTATGTGCCTGATAAAACAGTAAGGTTAAGCGCAACAAAGAGGTGACTTAAATAACTAACATAATTCAATAAGGAAAAGTCACAGGGAGAGACAGCAGTGAGGCTGACACTGGAAAGGTGGAGATTTGCAATGATGATCAGCAACAGGAGTCACTGAATAGCTGTGTTTAAGCATACTATCCGTGGAGCATAAAAATGAGCTACTATTCCATTGAATAGGTTGGGCTACCATCCAGCTGTGAACACATTCACCTTATTTGCTACTTTATGAGCTATAGACTAAGTTCACTGAGACCAGGCTTTGTTTGAGCCAACAGCTGTATCCACATTGACGAACAGGCTGTGTTTTAGTTGCTAATCGTGAATGAAATCAGCAAACACAATAACATTAACTGCAACATCTGAGAACACAACAACAATGTGAATCCAGAAATAGTTTTTAGAACCACTGACAACTTAAGGATTCAATGGACGTCCACAAAATGAACACAATCTGCACATTTCGCAATTTTGAGTTGAAGTTGATGACCGTCAGAGATTCTCTTACGTTGGTAAAGTAACTCCCACACATCACCGCGGTGAGAGGAATACATAATTTCTCATCTCAAATGAATGAAATGTTTCAGGACCAATAAATATTTAGGATACTAACCGCAAAGATGAGCCGTCGAGGCACTTCACTCACAATATTTAGGCTGAATCAGTTAAAATGTTGTGTCATTCCCATGTTAAAACACGGATTCAAAGAGATCCCTAACCAACCAATTAGTATCCATCTCTATGCTCATCAAGGCCAATTAATTATGGAGGCTGGAATGAAAAACAACGATACACAGTGGACCCTCTGGAATACCACATAACGCAGCCCCGACACACTTAGCACCCTAATGATAGCTCAGGGTGATGGGGTGAAGACAGGGTCAGTCAAGGTGAGGGCTCGTTAAGCATGGGGTTTGGGGGGGACCGACAGCCTGCTGATTCAGAGCCTCACCCAAGATAATCAGCACCATCAGAACTCTATCCTTGCAAGGGCTTCAGAAATGAGGGGAGGGTAGGTGGGGGTGGAGGGGGATCAATACAAACTCACTGTGAGCAGCACAGTCCACACATGCTAATGATTTTTACAACTACTGCTGTTCCTGCATCAAACCTACTATAAATTCTGTCATCCTTAAGGGTTCCTTTAGATGCTGAATACAAAGCAGGAATTCATACCTTTGGTTTAATTTTCCACACGACGCACTCTATAGGGCTAAGTGCTAATTAGATTGATTTCAAAGATTTAAGTCGCGGATCATTGAGCTGTATATTAGTGTTAAGGTGCCACACAGCACATAATATATCATGAGATTATCTGCTGTATAGGCTGGTGATATTATGCTACCCAATATATTTCATTAAAATTAGTTCACACTATACCAATGCATATTGAGCCACTACATTAATAGGAAGGCTTTATAATGATGTTGTTTCAGGAAATAGATAGATAATATTCTTTCCCAATACACTACAGTTGTTGGTGTTAAAAAAAATCCCTTAAATTGTCATTGAGATGAATGAACATCACAAAGTGATCAAACCATCTTTTAAAAAACAAACAAAAAGGTAGTCTATCCTCTCTGTCTTGTAAAAGATTTATCCTCATACACATTCAATTTACGGGGAGGCTGCAGTGTTTTCCCTTTGACAGATTTTGCTTGTCAAATCAGCAGGTGTTGAATTGACTGTAATGAACAGGAGATAATTTTCAAACAGCACATCAAGGTCTAAATTCAAAATTTTCAAAGGTGGCAGTAACCACCATCTTTGTCTACTCTTAACCCAAATGATTATGTTGTAGCAAACAGGCGGTTACTTCAAGCGAACACATGCAGTACTCAAGTACAATGGCAGGGGGCAGCAGCTCTAATTTCCTTAATACGAGAAAAAAAAGAGGCGTGTCGTGGTGAGTTGGTTGAGTCCATGGTTGAGTCCATGTTCGTGGTTCATATAAGACCTCCATGGTTGAGTCCCCAGTTTTCCAAGTTCCATAACTGAGAAGTGTCAATCATGTCAGCACGCTCCAGGCTTCATCCAGGCTCCTCACGCCGTATGGCTGCTTCCCCAGGTGAGGGCGTCGCTTCAACACCACTACAAAGCTCAATAGGCTGGATGTGGAAAGGTGACAGTGTGAATTGATTGAACAATAACCTACCAAACCTGTCGAAATATTGACGTTGTTAGCGTTTAATTAACGTCACGTGACTGAAATGCTAGATAGCTAGTGGGCATTTAAATTGTCCAAGTAATGTCAAAGTATATAATATATATTTTAACATTAAAATGTGTTCTGTCTTCATGTAAACTGATACAGACGTTTGGTCGACGGCGTTTCTATCTTTGCGTCAACTTAAAATCCTGACGGTCAGGTCACAACCGTAACGAGCTACAGTAGTTCTGTCCACAGTAGTTCTGTGTGTGTGTGTGTGTGTGTGTGTGTGCGCGCGCGTGCGGGCGCTTTGCTAACTCTGTGGAGTATCAGCTGCGTCACAGGGGGTAAACGTGCATCTCTCCCCAGCTAGCATAACTGCTACCTTCAGCTCTAAACTCAGTTTTCATGGTTTTCTCCGCGTTTCACCATGGAGCTCCGCAGGTGTGTGAAGGTGAGGCAGAGTCATGAGCTTAACGTAGGAAAGTCAATGTGCATACTGGAAACACATAATATAAGCACGTGGGAAATTTTACGGTGGGCTGACAGCTGGCATTCCAATACATTTGGTAAAGGACAAACAAAAGAGACCACCAGTGTTTCACATTACAAAGTAAGTCTGTGTACTTTAACATTAGAAGTCATTTTACAACCCGTTTGTATAAACAGATCTGTACAATCAATTATGGGGGGAAAAAGGGTTTTAAGCAGCAGTTTTGAAACTTTTGACCTTATATATAAAATAGGCTCCAAATGCTGAGCAGAAAGTATAGTAACAGTTCTTTTTATAGGTAAAATACGGACGTCTGAAGTGATGGACATCCTTTCATTATGATTGCATTGTTTTCTTTATAGCTGATTCATATGTTGAATAATGGAAAATGGCCATGTGCAGAGCAATACTGTGTGGATTCATGTACACTGGGCATTACACTATTACAGTACTCCAGATGTTTTCTCAAGGTTAACATCTCTGCAATTTTTCTTTTTTCTTTTCTTCTAGTTTCTTTTAACCATTGCTAGTATTTAAATCTACAATACTGTGTGGTCATGACTGACTGATCACTCATTATTGGTCTTGTCTGGTAACACTCACCCAGTCATCAGCTTATGTTAACAAAAGTGTCAAGTGTCATTTAGGTCACTAAGCATGATTTAATTTACCGAACATAATTTAAATAAGTTGAAAGCACTTACTCGTGCACTTTTAAGGGACTGTTTTGTGCTGTTAGCATATTGTAGCATATGGCCTGGGAGTTTTGATGATCTGACATTCTTGTTCTCTCACCTCTGTTTATCTGTCACGATCCAGCCTTCATATTGCTGCTATACTGAAATAAATGTGCGGGAGGGCATTTTGTGCGGTAGCTGAGGACAGATGTTGCCCAGTGTGAGACTGACATAGTGTGTGCAGTATCCAGTGGCAGCACAATTTAGTCGATGCTGAGTCAGATGGTTGAGATCCGTGAGTCTTTTCAGGGTTAGAGGCAGATGCCTAGACACTGCTTTATTGTTTAGGCCGTGGAAATAGAGTTGTTGACAAGAAATGTGTGTCTTTGTCTGGCTTATAGAGAGTTTGACTCCAAATAGATCATTCTGATTTCAAATAAAATTGTATGTCACTATACTGTACAGGGAAATAAGAGTGAGGGGTGTCCTCTCCATCATTAGAACATGATCAAACCAATTCAAAGCACAGAATAAGCTAATCATTTGAACCTGAGGTTGTTTTGTATCATGCTATTGCTCAGAAAGGTCCATGCTAGTGTATGATACATTCTTCTAATTGTACCAATGTAGTGTAGTAACTGCACTCTAGATCTTAATCTGTTTCTTTAACAGCAGCACTTTCATAAAATATATCTGGGTATTTCAAATCCAGTGTAGCTCTCCTGCCTTACATTCTGCACATCCAAAGAATTTAGATGTAGAGCTTGTCAATCCTCCACGTGGAGCGTAGCAACTCACAGGATGGCGTAGGAATAGGAAAGATATTACTGTAATAACCAGTATGACATTTGTGCAGTAAGTACAAATCATATCCAAATATACAATTACCCTGTCAACAAATGATACCAACCATACTGTATTGTACAGTTCTAAACATTGAGAGCACAGTAGCATACAATAACAGTATGTGATTCATCTGAGTTTCTGAAGTGGATGATAAATAACGACAGTCAAATAGTGACAGCAACAGATGATAAAATGTAAACATGTTGGGGATTACCACTGCACGGCCTTGTCAACAGTTAGAACTTGAGTGGTCTGCTGTGAGGTTGACTAATAACATTTTCAAGAGATGCTATTTACATTGACAAACCACTAGATGTAGTTATCAATTCGAAGAAAGCAAATGGATTTGCAAAGAAGATATGTTTGTGTTAGAAAGTCTGTAGCGCACATTAACTCCGACTCTCACTACCCACGGAGGGGCTGCAATCCACACTACATGCACCAGACCACATATAGTAAGTATTACTCACAGATGACCATTCGATATCTACTGAAAATGCATCTCCACGATCCATTATCAGGGGATGGAAAATGCATTATGCATCCAGTGTCTCCAGATGGAGCGCAGTCCACAGTATACACTGTGAAGTAAACTGTGTTAATCTCATGGCTTATTTACTGACAGACTCTCTCCTTGGCCTGGGCTTTGAACTCTTTTTTTATGTGTCTCACAAAACTAGGACACCCCCAGTGGATACGGACTTCAAATGGGAAATATTGCAGAAGCCAGTAATGGGGACTTCTTGATCATTCGCTGAATCCAGGTTCTCAGTAAGTGATAAGATGGACTTCAATTACAAGGGATATAATTAGGTCCATGGCGCACGCACACACACACACACACACACATTGGTAGATGTCAAATTCCCTGCTTTACTCTCACAAAACCATTTTTAATAAACTGTCATTCATCTCAAAGATATGAATGACAGACAAAATATGCTTAAACATATTTTAACTGATTGATATTAAATTAATAAATTGCTTAATCACCATTGAAATATAAGAATTATACTGTCTCCTCTGTTAAAGACAGCATCAACTTTCAGCAGATGCCTTCTCAAGTAATTTGTAATGTATCTACCCCCTGATAGATACAAAAGCTACTCCCAGTATTCTCAAGACCTTATTCAAATCAGTATGTTGGTTCAATATCAGTAAAACTATTTGTGCTATTTTGTATTGTTTGTCTTAGTCATACATAGTATATATTATAAGATTTTTGTTTTGCCACTCATTCAATTGTCAGGCCTGCTCTTCGCTTCAGTAAGAATCATTTGGTTCTGATTAATGGCATCCAGACACTCAGTACTTCTGAGATTCAAAGCACAACACACTAGACTAAAGACACTCTTTCATCCAATTAGACTACAAAATATTGTTTGGCATTTTCTTGGCTCAAGATGACAGACTCCCAGGTACTTGTGCTTGATTTATTGCAGACAATAATACACAGTGTTGTGGCTCACAGGGACTCTGTACATAGGCTGCGAACTTTACCGTGGAATATATGCATTAATATGACAGCCGTTGTGGTCCAGCGAAGCAGGACTCGATGTCTCTAGATGTAAAATCCCAAATGAGCATCTCGGTCGCACATATAGTTTAATAGGATGCAATCTGAATTCTGTGTCACTTATTTTCTTCTTTGTCTTTAGGCTTTGCCAGCATCGATCCAGAACACAGACCAGAGGCACCAATCATTAGAGCACCAGGTAGGACTGTCTAAATAATATAAATCTCTATTGAATCTGCTTAAATCCAGATATTTCAACACAGGGACATTTAGTGGGATTCATTTTATGTAATGTAAGATACCGGATTTAGCCAAATATGCGCTGCACAGGTATCCTGTGACCCATTTTAACAACAACAGAGGGCCTTAAATTTAGACCGTTTGACCTGACTTACTTAGCTATGACTTCTCAGACCTTTCCTGGCACAAATATGTGCCAATATCTTACAGTATGGTCAATGGAGTCATGAGGGAGAATGAGTCAGTGGCTAAAAGTGCTTTGTGATGACAGTATGTTTGGGAAACGGGAAGAGTAACATTTCATAAAGCTTTTGAGTGGGCAATGGAGGCCTGCTACATTACAGACCTGTGGAAAACAATGCTTAACCTGTTGTACTTAGACAACCTGGCTGTACCGGCCTACAGACTTTGGCTCAATTTTCATTTCCCTTCATTACTCCGTCTGGGCTTTTCTGCTGTGAGAATCTACCGGCCAATCAGCGAGCAGAGGGATTGGCTGAGAATAATGACACTGAGGTTATGCGCTAAGTTTGAAAATGTATTTCAGTAATGGTGGCAGAGATGGATGTTTGTGAAGCCAGTCGTTCCGTTGTGCAACTTTAATTTGTCGAGCAAAACCTGTTGCTGTCATTGACGGACATCCAGCACACACTCACTTTGCTCTGCTCACTGCAATGAAAGATGGTCATCGTTCACAGCGTGCAGTAGCTTCATTGTGTTCAGGCCGTTTTGGTGCATGACACATGTCACAACCAGAAAAAAAAGTTTCTCAATGGAGAGTGGCCAGTCACTTTGCTCAAATGAAATGAAGTGCTACTACTAGACCTTAACAGCTGCCACAGCACGACGAGTTATCAATTGACAAACAGTCTCAGAAAGTGTAGCAGCATATGTTGGTTGACCCTCCCCATCTCAAAGAGATGCTGCGTGATCAGAGATGATCATGACTCCACTCTGAAAATGACCTCAGCAGATCAGACTGATAATAGCCTGGACACAGGCCAAGCAAGAACCAAGTAGACTCAGGAAGGTTGCGAGCTTGCAGGATCCATGGCAGTTTATTATTGAGGGGAAAAGAAGTAATTTGTTGCTGCCTCTTTCTGAACTGAATTATTTTAGAGCACTGAACATCAGTTCATTTCTATATCTGTCCTCTCTGTAAACAATGTGTAATAGTATTATTGTTCAGCTCATCTACTGCTACTTACAACAACCCCACCCTCCCACTTCTGACCTGTAAACACTGACACGTCATTAAACCCTCCTCTCATTGTTGATTGGTAAACTGCTATTTCTTTCTCTTATGATATTCACAGGGAGGTGCTGCTAGAAGCAAGGCACTGAACCCACACTTGCCCCCTGTCAGGGTTGTGCCTGAACGTGTTCAATGAGCGATAGTCCAGTAACTCGTTCATATTTTTGGCGAGCGTGAACTGAATGTACTGCATTTACACTTGATGAAAGTTATTGTGTGCGCGTTCATTCTGGCATTTGTGAAGGACGCTCTCTCACAGTGTACCTTTGTTCAAGAGTGTGACAGATTTCCATGTGTGAATGAGCTGAAAAATGAAAGAGTGTGTCACTGTCAATCATCAATCAATCAATCAAACTTTATTTATATAGCACTTTTCATACAGGGTTGCAGCGCAAAGTGCTTTCCATACACAAAGATAATAAAATATTAAAACCCATCCTTCCCTCACCCTGCAATTCATACCTGACCAAAAATAAAAGTGTGTGATATTTAATGAACTGTTCAAAACCAGAGACAACTGAAGAAACGCTATCATTACTTTGCAATGAGGAAATGCTGGAGGTACTATTAAAAAGTAAATAAATAAATACTACTACTAATAGTAATTATACTAATTAAAAAAAAAAAAAAAGGAAAAGAGGGAACAAGTCCCTGGACTTGCTATGGTGTGTCTCTGCTCACTAACACACACAGCAGCATGCAAAACCAGCAGCTACCCCCACCAGGGCCAGCCCTAGGATTTTAGTGGTCCTAACCAAGATGTTTTACACAATGTTGTAGTGAATCATTTCAATACATTATATTTGTCATATCATTTGATTTCAGTCCATCAACAACTCTTTACATCACAAGGTGGAGTTCCAGAACGGTCAGTTTAGAGTCGGGTCATAGTGAAGTTCTAGAACCAAAGACTCAGACACAGCACACTGAGTCATTTCTCTGTGTTGGAGGAGACTACACTCACCCTGTGGATCAGTTACTGACTTTTGCAGACGTACTGAAAAGCGCTTGGAACTTGGTAAGACACTGTTCCTGGAGTCCAGTTATGTTGAAATAGAAAACCAGAGCTAGACAGCTAGAGGAAGTTTAGACGTGTTTCTAGAGGCATCAGTAACCATCTGTTGTTAGATACATGTGTTCCCTTGTTTATTTAAGTTCAACATGAACAGGATAACAATATTCTTCTTAACAGACTTCAGTAGTATTCATGTGCCATATGCCATGTGTCGTAGAATAGATTTAGTGAGTTTCAATAAAAATTGACTAAAAACACAAGTTTAATGAAGTGATATGGATGACATTTAAAGAGCATTAGAGAATATTTGTGTTTCTTCAGTATTCTGACGTTGCTTGTTTTGCTTTTAGTTCAGAAATCAATGAACCATGTCAGACAGCAGCAGCAGCAGCTTTGACTTGGATGTGTTCCCGATCCCAAGCGATTACAAGCTGGTCGACTTCATCGGGAGTGGGAGCTTTGGCATAGTGACACAGTGCAGCCGGAGAGACACTGGAAAGGCTGCGGCCATTAAAATCTCTAGACACATCCAGGCTGCCAAACAGGAGGTCAGTTCACTCACTTTTATATTGTGATGGTCACAAATGCTGATGGTAAATGTAATTACAATGAATTGGTTGAGGGCTGAACCACCTACTTATCACCTGTGGATCCAATATATATATGATAGATCAGATAACCTATTCTCTGAGGTTACAAAAGAACATTAAAAAATGGAGCCCTATAATGAAAAGACTAATACAGTGACAACTATAACACTCTAACGCCCCCCACCCACCCCTCAAATCCACAGGCAACCATATTAGTTCCATGGGTGGTACCACATGAACAGGTCCACTGGACTAATGATGGAAATGTTGGACATGAGTCTGGATGACTACATGAAGGGGGAGCATCTGCCATTAGCAGACATAAAGTTGTTCATACAGCAGGCATGCATGAAAGCCACATGTGTCGATCTAATTTAAGACAGATTTAGAACTGTGGGAAAGGTTTAAACAGCAGCTTTAACTCGTATTGCTCACCTTGTTCCTGCAGTTGGCCAGAGCCTTTGATGGATTAAAGAGGGTCGGGGTGATTCATGGAGACTTGAAACCCAACAATGTCCATTTGCCTTTTTGTTTCCTCTGACAAGAAGAAGAAAAAGAAGAAGAAGAACACAATCAGACGCTTCTTCTCATGGATGAGGAGGACCTTTACCTGCTGTCGCTCAGGGAGAGTTGAGGACTGCACTTCTCCACAATGACAGGAGCTTTGAGAAATGAATATAGGTTATACTTGTTCTGGAGGGGAGGGTTTTGTAAGATTTTCACCCTGCCTCCTCTGACTATTGCACCTAATGTAGTTGCCCATTAGATCCAGATGAGATATCAGCCTCGGCCGTTAAAGGCAGGTCTCCTCTGAATGGTCTGTGCACTTGTTATGGTGTTAGGATAAAGTTCAGTGGCTTTGTTCTGTTATATTCAACCATTCAGATGCTGCATTGCAATGGTGGTTTGAGTTTCCCTAGTTGACTCTCCCTCAGACCTTGGTAATACGTCACATGGAGGCCACTTGGAGAGCAGAGGGAAAGTGGGAGGAGAGATAAATTGAACTCACTTGCCATCATTCACAAACAGCCCAGACAATCATGGGTCGACCACAAGTCATAGGTGTATTGCTTAGGGATGTCACGATACAGAAAATTTGACATTTGATTATAGTGATCAAATTATCATGGTTATTGCTATAATTGCGATATTCTTAAGTAAACCAAGGCTCATTTTGTTAGGAAACGCTCCTTCAGTGCAAATTTAAATTAACACTTGAGCTTCCTTTTAAACTAATTGAAAACATCACAGTCCACAGCTCGTCATTATAAGTAGCCTAACCATAATCACCATATGTTCTTTCAAGTGTTCATCTCAATTAACGATCACGTCAGATGAACATGTTACATTGTGTCACTTTACCTTACATTGTGTCGGCTCCGCTCAGTGGACCTGAGTAGACACCTTTGACATCGTCTCTCTTTCCGTCTTTTCTGTCTTTTTGTGACTTTGCTCCATCTCTCCTATGATCGCTCCACTGAATTCTGACAATACGCGTCAGTAATTAAGGTCCCTGTGAAACACAAGCGGGGCACGCCGTATAACAGTGATCATCAACTGGCGACCCAAACCTTCCAATCTGGCCCGCACCTCAGTTCTAATAGTTTCCATGTATTCTATTTCTCGGTCCCTGTTTGTGTTCGCCTGTGAGTCAATGTGCTGGGACACGGAAATGTGTGAAAACTGTTACACATTCAGTGTAGACTTGCGTCGTGCGTGCTCACAACCCAAAGCTACGCTGTAGCGGCGCGCGTTTGATGCCACACGCTTGTTTTTTCGTGCACATCCGCAGCGCAGAGCCCCACGACCTGCTTCCCGCTCCGGTGTTGTGTCCCCCCCCAGGCTGTGTCTCTCCTACTGTTTCCCACGCAGCTCTGCCCCGTTTGAAAGGTGATGTGTGGAAAGACGTTGCCTCCCAGATGGAGAATGTGTATAACAGAGAAACACACATTTCAGGAACTCTGACTTGTATCATCAGAACAGACATGTCCTGTGGTTTTCAGCTTCCTCGAATATTTAAGCTAAAAAAATCACAGGGCATGTCTGTTCTGAGGGTACAAGTTAGCAGTGTAAAGCTCAAGCATGCGAGAGCCTCCTTAATGGGAAAGTCCAGCTGTCAAGATGTCAAGATTTTTCATTTTATAGCATAGGATACAAAACACTAAAGATGTGTATCAATGAAAATGATGTGCTTACAGGTAAAATAAAATATAAGATATGAAAAACTAAATTATTAGGCAAAAAGGTGAATTTAATTTCCATCTAGGTCTATTTGAATGCCCGGCCCCCAAGGTGTCTGTTGAGAAATATTTTGGCCCTTCGACAAATAGTATAGTTGATGACCCCTGCCGTATAATGTGAGTGAAGTTAACTAAACAAGGTTTCAGGAAAACGTTTTCAGGAAAAAAGCTGCTGAGCGTCTCAAAACGAAATGGAAAATGGTGCCCGGCAGCAACTTTCTTCCTGCATGCTCTGCAGACAGGACACTAGCCATCTGTCCCTCAGAGGTCTTGTGAAATCCAAAATACGTCCATATACTTTTTCTTTCCGCCGTGCTTTCGGTCTAGATGCCTACGTTACAAGCTATGTGCTATATGTGCGCTGTGCCTGCATTGGGAGACTTGGGTGAGGCTGTTAGTATATATCCTGATAATTATCCAGTGACATAATTAGATTAATTTACACAGGTGGCAGTTGCTATTGTGTAAAAAATTTACAGAGATTGGCCGTAATATCGGAAATCGTTACATTCCTAGTAGCGCTATAATGCCTCTTATAATAAGAAATACCTGCAGACAGTGATGGACCGGCCTTTAGCCATACTCACAGCATAAGGCCACGTAAAAATGTGACTGTGTTGATGCAGCTGCCAGAAAAACAAAAACAAGAGGGGCCGGGGCTGGACGATTAACAGTGAAAATTCAATAATAGGTACTCTAATAATACTCTCTCTCTCTGTCTCTCTCTCTTACACTGATGATGAGCTCGGCCTCCTCATCAGACCTTGTAACCCACAGAAACAGTCCCAATTAAAATGCCGTATTAAACTACCCATCAACACAGGAAACTGAGTAGATATGAATATGAAATGTCAGATGAAAGCTCTTTAGACCACAGTTTTGTGACAAATAAGTTATGATATATTTCTAGTTACACTTTTTGGCGGTGGGGATTCCCCTGACGGCAAGTGCTGAGGGCAAGTGAGTGAGGGCGACTCAACCTGCTATTGGAACGCAGAAAGAGCCATATCAGTAGTTTACACTTGGTCTGCTCATTGTTGTCTGTGAAGGACCAGAATTGTCGATGAATACAGAATGTTACGTTCTTGCAAAGCATTGCAAAGCATTCAGCTGTCATTCATATTGAAATCAACTTATGATGAAAATGATGGGTGAATAACAAGCTAAGGCTGGTTAAAATGTTTTAGAGAAGGGGTGATTGGATAGATGGCTGTCTAGACTTCGTCTCCTGTGTTGAAGAAACTCTGTCAACAATGACCAAAGACAAGCGATGAACGAGGAGCCGTGACCACTTCCCGGCCACCCCTCAGACCATCTTTCTTTTATCAAGTCAAGTTCATCCTCACCTTCTTATCACTACCTCTCTCCTCTCAACCTAGCGGGTCTAGGCAGACGGTCGCCCACATTGAGCCCGGGTCTGTCGGAGGTTTCTCTGAGGGAGTTGTTGTTATGTCTTGACTTCACCCTGTGACTTGAAATAATGTGTTATGATTTTGTGCCAGACATATAAAATTGTATTGAACTGTATGAACTGACTGCTGTGTCTAAATTTAGCCATATGTCTTTCAGCTCAATCATCTGGTTGACGGAGGCAAACATGAGGCAGATATAAAAAAATTTTGTATGAAAAATTAAAAGGAAAAACATGTAATTGTGCAATGTACAATGTAGGTAACATTGCATGTGTTTTAGCAGCATTTCAGTATTAGTGGATCCAACACAGGGGTAGGTGAAAATCATTAGTGAAGTGTTTAGCTCACCTACATTGTAGCCAGCTTTGTGGGGCCACATGCTACTTCATGTTTTCTACATTCCTAAACCAAACCTGTCTTATTATCCCCTTTTATTTATTTAAAATCTACTTCACATTCTTGCCGTTGCCAGTAAGTGTTTTACATATGTTAGCATCGTCAGATAGACAGATAGCCCTGATGTCCCATAGGGAAATTTGTCTCTGGAGATGCCTGGCAAACTACAAACTGACAGAGCTCCCTGACTCCTCTGAAGCCTCTTGTTCCTCTATGGTTGTCTCGTGACCCATGCTCTCGGTGACTAAAGGAGAAATGTCTTTGGGAGATGTGCAGTTGACTTCGTATGAATTATCTCTCAGGTTTTCCTGGCTTTCGTGTTCCTTTTCCCCTTCTTTTCTATACTTCTGTGGTCATAGCAACACCGACAGCGCTTGCTATCGGTCAAGAGACCCGCATTCCTGTAGCAACAGCGACAAAGCAACATAATGGTGTCTCATTGGTCAATGAGAAGCTCATTCCAGACAGGCAGAGTCAGCAGCGGCAGACAGAAGTGCACAGTTTCATCATAATAAAAATCGCCCAATGAAAATACGGAATAAGGTGTGTCCCTGATCAGTTCAATAAGGGACACATTTTACGGGACGATGGATCAAACCATCGCCCACTGCATGCGTTGTACTGCAGTGCATGCTCATTGACTTGGGGGTGAATTGCTATGGCGTACGCAATGGCGCTACTTAATTTGCTACAAAATCCGGGCATTATGTTAACAGGTTTTCATTTTCGATAACGATATGGACAGATACATTTTTATGCTAATACTGGGCCGATATTATTGGACATCACAAACATAGGGGAAGGGAGCCGAACCTTTTATGATAACAGTTTAAGAAGTGTAGATGTGTAGTGATTTCCACAGATGTAGTTAGTTACATTAACTTGCCACTTGCTTAATCAGCTTCCTGCCAACAACATACAGCAGCTAACCACCTGCTAACTTCCTGTAAGCACCTATACAGTCTATGGTAAGCACAAGTGATTCCACCTGTGAACCCAGTTGCAAGGCAACCATGTCAGCACATTATACAAGGAGTAAACAATGGATGATATAGGGCTAAAATGAAAACAGGTACAGATCAAGTTGTGTTTTTCATATTAACACTTTTTCCTGTGTCTTACCACCTCCTTTTTCATTGGCTGTGGGCAATGTGTTTGCAATTGAGTCAGTTACCAGCACACATTACCTGACTGCGTCCAGAGTCGGCTCAAAAAATTCAAATTCATGTTTGAATTGCTGCGACAGAAATCTGGCAGTCTGTTCACCTCACACACTTTCTGATTCAAGTCTGTACCCCTTCACACACCAACAGATTTCTGCATCCGCTTGCCATGCCGACTGTCCCCAACTAGAGCTGACTGGTGTGGGCTAGGCCCAACTCTGAAACATGGGTAATATCGAGCAAAAACAATGTGTTGAATGTTTCTCAACCGGAGTACTCTGACCCCTAGTGGGACTTGGTGTAATTGCAGGGGGTACTTAAAATGATAAAATCTCATCTTATTGGGTGGCTTTTACAGAGTATGGCTGCACTTACTTATATGTGTGTGCTTTTGAATATGTGTGTATCGTCGAGAGTCCAGTTCACTAAGCAAAGAGCACAAATTGAGTGCAGTGATTTTCCAAGACAGACCTTTGATGGAGGCCTCTAAGAGACCAGCATACAGCATCCAACAAGACACCAGTGTATTGCAGCAATTTATTAGATTTATATTAGGAATAATTGTAATTGTCAGATCAAGCGATTTGACCAGAGTGGATTCGTTTTAAGAACCTGCTTGGATAAAGTGTGATCCGTGCAGAGGTGTGCTTCAAAGGACCTTTGAGTCCTGAGATGTTGGCAGAATGTGGGGCACGGCTTATGACCGAGGCTGCAGAGTATCCAGCGACCCTGAGTGTTCTCCTGCTGTCAGGTCTGCAGCTCTGCCTTCAGGCTGTCTGGGGAGTTTTAATGTACTCGGAAGCTTAGGCCAAACTGTCCAAACATGGCAAACAGGTCATTTATTCATGCTCTTTGACACTTTTTTCCAGCTATCCTATTAATTTACAGGTCTTTGTGTCAAATGTATATTACCGTGCATTTATATCTACTCTTTTCTAGTAATTAACCCTGCATAGTCTTTTTCTATTATCTGTAGTGCTTTACTTAGATTAAAGAGATCAGCAGATGGACTTCAGTTTTTAAGGGGCATAAAATAATTGGCTCATTCTGTCAAACAAGAGGAATGTCAAGGTCAACCTGCATCAATTCTCTTTTTATCCTACAATAACCTGTCACCAAAAAAAAAAAAACCTGAACGGAACTGATAATAAACTTGGTTAATCTGATTTTTGCACCTTGCAGATTCAATATCACTCATCACAGTACAGTGTGCAAAAGACTGCAAGGTCTCAGCTTACAATTGGAATTTCTTGGGACGACATTTCCAAGGTCAGTGGAATATCTTCACAGGGGAGATGAATATGTGAATAGTTTGAACAGTCAGAAGAAACTTTGTTTCCAAATAGTCAGATTTTGCATCCACATTAGAAGGAAAAGGCCTGAATAAAATGAGTGGGAGGTGTCAGTTCACAGCCATAAATCTCAGCAAATTACTAGTCCGAGACATCACTGTTGATTATGCTTTGACTTTACATTTATTTTGATATACTGAATAAATTTGTGTTGTCATTGATTGTATGGACTGTGTGTTTAAGAGGAGACATCCCTAAATGGGCTCTGGCCATCAGCGGAAGTTATTTTATAGCCAAAAGAAGGCTAAGGAGAGAGGAGGTTATTTTGGGTACTCTCTGGCACCAGTGTATATGTGCTAGTCTCTTACTAAGTGTGAATGTCCGCAGGCAGTCTCTCCATCTGGCAGTACACAACCAGACAGACTGTCCCAGTCACTGCCCCGTCCCTCGCTCTCCATGCTGCAACCCAAAGACATGTACAGGGCAACAACTTGCCTCTTATCCAGCACTCCCACCCCAGTCTCAGCACTGTCCTCTGTCCTCTGGGTCCTCCGGGCTCTTTGATAGTCTCACAGGCGACATATGTGAGTCTGATTAGCATATGGCTGTGGGTTACTACATTCCAGAGCCCACAGCAGGCCATGGTTGGGAAGGCTGCAGGGAGGAGTGTAATTGATTCAGAGCACTCGCTCCCTAAAGCATGGTGAGGACAGAGCACCCTGAAATAGTCTGGATTTTTAATGAATCTGAATTAAACAGTTGCAGCAGCAAGGGTTATAACAGTGTTTGTACGTTTTGTCAAAATTACTGTAGTTGTCTTTATATTGTTTGTTTGCACTAAGCCTATCTACCTTTTATGCAGTCTGTGTTGAAAGTAAGAGTAAGAAAACATGTCAAAGGAATTCCAAGAAAATCCATGCACAGTAAACTTTAACAAGGATTAAAGGATAGCTATGATTCTTTTGCAATGCAAGTAAGCATTCATCCAATCAAAAGTCGTACAGATGGAGGCAGAGCATATGTGCAGGGCAGTATGGTTATTCATTTACTTCAGTTTGGATCTTTAGTTTGACGATGCTGCTGTACATGGACACCTATACAACAACAAGGTCTCTTCTTCTTTACCAGGTAGTGATGGCTCAGGAGAAAAGATCATTTAATTCAATGCTCCACTCAAACATTACCTGCAGCTTTTAGGGTGGAATGATTTCTTGCTTGTTACTTATTAAGTTGACTTCATAAATCAGCCAATCCACCTTAAATATTAATATGACAACTTAACTTAATATGCTCATTCTGTTAGTTTTACTGGTACTCTTTAATGACACATGGCTCAGTGCTAATTGGATCTTGAAGCACTGAAAGAATGTACAGATGTGAATAAATTTCAAGCGATTGCTGATTGGTTCGCTCTGGTGGGTATTATGTGAATATAAAATAGTGTCATGATCAAACAAGGAAGGCAGCAAAGCATTTGTTGAGCTGTGCATAGCTCAATGATCATAAATTACTAACTACTGCATTCCAAATGGGCTGTTTTATGTTAATGCAGTTTGATTAAACAGCAAGTGAGGCCAGTGAGGGGAGGTGAAAGGTCAACAGTTTTTGTCCTCTTTACCCTATAATCCCAGTCAGACAGTTTTAACTTTTAGTTGTGCCACAGAAAATCAGAGATTTCTTACACTGCAAAATGGAACAGCTCAGCAGATGTACAGTGAGCAAGACTAGAGTGTCTCTTGAAAGACTACTCAAGAGAAGAGCAATAATCTGTCTTAAATTTTTCTTAGCTGATAAAGGGAAAAAAAAATCCGTGATTAGCATCAAACCTAATATTTAACTTCTAAAGGCCACAGATTGCATCTCCAGACAGGTTTTTGCCAGCACTTATCTTTGTCAAATGCCACCTTAGATTCTTGTTAGCAGCCTTCTCTCTCATGGTCTTAACTTCTTAATCTTGGGAGAAGAAAACTCTTAAATCGTCTTGTCAGATGATGTCCCAGTACTTACTGAGCGGTGGGAAAAAAAGGTCACAGCTAGACTAACAATGCTTCTTTCATGCCATATTTTGTCATGGGCGCCTCTACGTCCAGTGACAGTGTTTGAATCCATTGCGGGGCCTCACATTAAGGTTAATGCTTATCATGACTTCAATAGAAGCGCAGGCATTATGCAGTTTGGTGAAGAAATGTATTGAAACACAACGGCAAGTGACACGCATTAAAAAAAAACAAAAAAAGTCTGCTTATTTCTAAAGTCATTGAAAACGTCATAATTAACGCAGTTGTAAGTGACTTCAACATTTCACAGCGTGACGGGTCGATCCTTTCCCATTAAGAGACGGGTATATCTGTCGCAGGTATTGTATCCATAAAAGCAATCTTGCTCATTTACAACAGAAAATAGTGAGTGGATTGATTGTTTGGATAATGTTATGTGCTTATTGTCAGACAGAATTACACAAATGCGTCGCTCCCCATTGAATGCGTTGCATGAGATCTTTTATTGCGAAGCTGATGTCGTCAAAGCGATGTGCCTTTATCTCTCAGGAGGCTTACAGGGCCAGAGCATGATTGTCTCCCTGAATTAATGACCCTCTGTTCGAGTGAAAACTAGAACAGCAGCATAATTAAAATCCACTCTATATTCCACAATAGCTCCCTTGCTTTATCAGGTGAGCGATGCCTTGCCGCCTATTGCCCTGGGTGTCTTTACACTGCTTGGGTGGGTTTCATTTCAAATGAGATGGAATAAAATTGTATTTATAAAGGAGAATAAATTAGTGAAATATAATAAAAGGACAAGAACAGCTTAGATTAAAAGATGATTTTAAAACCAATGTTTACACTAAACTCAGCAGTCAGCCATCTTTTTTTCTTTTTCCTGCACTTTCAACGATCTGTTGTTTCTCTAAAGCTTTGGAGACTCGGTTTGAAGTGTTGTGCATCAACACTACTTTGGGCAAGATGTTGCGTGCCCTGCATTTGCTTTTGCCCCATCCTTGTAGCCCTGCATGCTTTCGAGATGCCGGTTTAATTATTCATTGAAGATTTAAGTCAGTCATTCAGGGTTGTTGTCAGGCCTCTCATAAAGAAGTCCAACAATTGACATTCAGCAGAGCACAACACGGAGATGTCAATACTCCAATATTGTCAAAGGACATAGATGCAATATCATTTTGTAGACACTGGCAGAAATGTATGTGCTCTCTGTCTACATTTGAAAATGTTCTGCTTTTCTGACTTGTAGATGTGCTTCTGTTTCACACATGACTTCATTTAGCTGCAGTTTTTGTCTGAGTGCAGCTTCACAGATGTGTTTCACCTGCACTAGTATCAGGACATCCTCATGCTGAAGAGTACTTGCTGCTAACCCCTCAAACACCAATTATCACATTTGTGGGGAGAGGTGAATAAGTAGCAACCCCCTCAAACCCCTGAGCCCCAAAAGGTCAGATGATGGAACAGGTCAAGGCCTTTAATTACCAGAGAATACATATAGGTTACCTTCCGTCTTTCACCTAAAATGCTGACAGTGTGCAAGAACTCCCAGTCAGTGGAGAAATGTATGATTTGTGTACCCCCCCTTTTGTCTGAGTCAGATGGTTCAGCTTACCAATGCAGGACATGCAGATGAGTTGTTAGGAAAGAGATGTTTATGTTCATCTACTAGTCTCTTATTGATTTGATATAACATTGTGATATTAGATCCTGTTATGTCCTCTATAAAAGGTACAAGCAAACCTAAAGTCATCTGCTATGCAAGCAAAATGTTTTAACTATAGATGGCGTCGGCTGGAGTCTGGCAGGGAATAAAAGCCTCTCGTGTCACACAGTCTCTTGGCTCCATTAGTTATTTTCAGAGCTCCCATCAGGTCACAGTTGTAAAGTCCCTGTGGCTGAGACAAACACATGCTCATGAGGGATTTTAATCCTCACCACCACACGTTGTTGTCAGCACCACAGATAAAATATGAAAGACGTCGACATTACAAATAAACCTGCTCTGCTGTTTGCACTGGTCTGTTTTTACGCTGCGTTTCTCTTCTACTTGTTTGACCCTGATTAAGTCAGAAAACATTATTGTGCCAGACTGGACATGTCATATTTGTTTGAGCGCAATGTTTTGACAAACTTGCAACACAGTGCATGGTATTATTTCAGTGTGTTGCCTAGGGTGTTATCCACAGAAATATGTTTGGGATTTACTTCTTGCTTACATCAGCACTGAATATGTTAGGGTTGTCACAATAATGATATTATCATGATATCAACAGAGACTTAAATAGTAATGGTACTTGAATCAATGAAATTCTTTCCCTATGTATATATAATAGACATGTAACGATTACCGGTATTACAGACAATCTCGCTAGTGTTTACACAGTAGCAGTTACTGTTTATTAGGGATGCACATTCAGAATATTTTCTTTAACCGATAACCGATGCTCTTTAACCGATTAATAACCGTTGACTGATGGGATTAAAAAGCTCTGGGTGTCTGTAATTAGGCTGCGCCGACCTGATCCATCGTGACAGGATGATCGACAATGATTTTTTTTTTTTGTTTAGTTTTTTTTGCCGTTATAAAACACACACCGCTACAGCTGTGCAGCGCCACATCCACTGTGCTCTGGCTCAGCTGATCAGCACTCAGATGGAGGTTAGATCTTCACATTTTGAACTCTTTTTATAGAAAGTGCAGCCAAACACGCAGAGCTACTCTGACAGCTCAGCTCAGCCACAGGTGAGTTACAGGTGAGCCGGCTGGAGAGCACAGCGCTGTCCTTTTTTTCTTTTTAAGCAGCACCGTCCTTACAGGTGTTTGTTGTCTGACCTTCCTTCACGGGGACTGCGCTGCATAACTGGTACATGCTGTATTTAGGTTACTCCCCTGGAATTTTTTGCTGCGAAATATAACAGGAGGCACACATGGACCTCCGCACGTGTCGACACGCCCCCATGAATTGACGACATAAGGAGCTAATTTAAAAAAATGAACCGATAGTATTAATCGGTCAAAGTCCCTGTTATCGGTTAATGGTTTAACGGTTAATCGTGTGCATCCCTACTGTTTATGTTTGAATTATTCTCATTATCTCGGTGGATAATTATCAGGATATATAATAACAGCCTCAGCCAAGTCTCCCGCTGCAGGCACAGCACACATATGTAGATTGTAACGTAGGCATCTAGATCAAAAGCACGGTGGAAAGAAAAGTATATGGATGTATTTTGGCTCGGACAAGACCTCTGAGGGACAGCTGGCTGAAGACACCTGTCCTGTCTGCAGAGCATGCAGGAAGAAAGCTGCTGCTGGACAGCGTTTTATGTTTTATTTCAAGACACTCAGCAGCTTTTTTCCTTAATCAAAGCTTCGTTTAATTAATTTCGCTTGCATTATACGGCACATACTCCGCTTGTGTTTCACATGGACCTTAATTACTGACGCGCATTGTCAGAATTCAGTGGAGCGATCATAGGAGAGATGGAGCAAAGTCAAGAAAAGACAGAAAAGAAGGAAAGAGAGACGATGTCAGAGGTGTGGGAGCATTTCTAGTTGCACCCACTGTAAAAGTGAGGTCACACACACTAACAGCTCTCTACACTAACACTGTAAACACCCTGTCTACACAGGTCCACTGAGTGGAGCCGACACAATGTAAGGCAACGTGACATCATGTAACATGTTCATCTGACGTGATTGTTAATTGAGATGAACACTTGAAAGAACATATGGTGATTATGGTTAGGCTACTTATAATGACGAGCTAAGAAGGTGAGTCCTTATTGAGGGCTTGTCCCTAACATTAGCTCAAGGAAACAAAATAAAATGCTGCTGTGTTCATTTTAATCCACTGTCCACAGTTCCAGGACCATCCTCTCCTGTTCCCATACAGTGCTCCTCGCACTCAGTCTACTGTGGTGAATTTATCAGGTTTACTCAAGGTTGTTAAAGGTCATTCAGACTTGCACCACAGGAACCTTTCCTGATGAAAAAGCTTTACTGCTGGTTTTGCTGGTTTAATATGCACATTTGAATCATGTTTAGGTCTGCTTACTATTGGATTGTATTATAATGTTTAATACTGTGATGTTTTCAATTAGTTTTAAAGGTCGTTTAAGTGTTAATATAAACTTGCACTGAAGGAACATTTACTGATAAATAAGCTTTGTTGCACTTAAGAATATCGCAATTATATCGATAACGGTGATAATTGGGTCACTTTAATCAGGATGTCAAATTTCCCATGTCGTTACATTCCTAATATATATATATATATGATTTTATATCCTGCATCATTTAGACCGTCTTT